>CAUYSK010037943.1:0-40567 GCA_963575035.1 Avahi laniger | reverse complement strand
AATGCTGGCAGCAAAAGATAAGTTAGTCCCGGAAGTGTGAATAAATTAATGAAGTAATAGGTGTCACCCTTAGTGATGGTCTTCCTGTGGGGGAGTCAGAGTTTTTAGCAGGGAGCTCTGTGCCAAGCAGGCTTGGTGTATACAGTGAGTGATTTGCCTCCCTCTTCTAGATCCTTCCCCTCTCCTGACTGAGGAATCCAGAACCATCATGGCATTTACTGTTATCTTATCTCTGTGATGTTAGAAGTTGCTCCTGCAGTTCAGATCTCGTGCCACTGTTTGGCAGCTGTGTATGCCAGCACTAACTCGTTAAGCCCAAAGGCAGAAATTATAGAGAATCTGAGGTTAACAAGCTTTTCTATCGCTTTCTATAAAAGGAAATGATTCTGTTTAGCCTTCCTGGAAGAGCCTTCCTTGAGCCACATAAAAGCTTCCATAAGATGTGGCCAAAATTCCCTGAATGGAAGCAAGTGAGAAGTAAGTTTCATGGAGGTGAATCACCCACCTCAGTGGAGCTACTTGCAAAATTAAATACAGTAGTTCTCTTTTATCTGTGAGGACTATGTCCCAAGATCCCCAGTGGACGCCTGAAACCACGGATAGTATTGAACCTGATTTCTGTCAACTGAAACATGTTTCTGTACATGTTTTCCACCCACAAACTGAATGTCTTTTAGATCTTAACTAAGCACTTATCATGCACTGTGGCCATAACTTTTTCAGTTTGAGGTGTGACACGAAAACTAGCATGAATTTCTTTTTCCTTCTTCACAGTTTCACAGATAGAATATTTTTTCTTACAGATCTTAGCAACCTCAGCATATGATTTTTCATTTTTCCTTATTAAGTGGAAAACATTCACCTTTTCACTTACAGGAAGCATTTGACGGCCTCTTCTTGATGTATCTCATTTGCCAACATCTCTACTCTTGGGTTTTGGAGTCTTATCAAGTAAAATAAGGGTTACTTGAACACAGTGCTGTGATACCGAGACAGTCAATCTGATAGCTAAGTGGGCTACTGAGTGACTAATGGTCAGACTGGACACTCTGGACAAAGGGAGGATTCGCATCCCAGGTGGGACAGAGAGGGATGGAGTGGGAAGGTGTGAGATTTCATCACACTACTCAGAACTGTGCACAATTTAAAACTTACGAATTGTTTATTTTTGGAATTTTCCATTTAACATTTTCAGACAGAGGTTGATCGAGGGTAACTAAAATCACAGAAAGGAACAGTGTGAATAAGGGGAATTACTGTGCACTGCACAGCTCAGCCTAAGTTAGGGGAATCAAACCATGGACAGAGGGACAGAATCAAAGACTTTTATTTTGCCCAGAACACCAGTTTTACCAGAATTGTCTCAAGCTTCTGATTTAAAAAAAGTTCATACACAACATTATTTGTCCCGAAACTGTCATTCTACACTTGGAAAAATACACCCAACAAGGAGTTGTTTCAGTGCACAAAGCCAAACCTTTCTGTGCTCAAGGCTAAGGCTGGCGAGCTCAGATCTGGGCTCCCAAGTTCTAGAATTCACCAGAGGAGAGGAGGTCAAATACAACATCATAAATCATGCAGTCTTGGTCACTAAAAGAGGTGTATGCAAAACTCCTTTAAAAGCATTCTCTTATATATGCAATACTAGGGTTGATCACCTAGTACCCCAGAGGAAGGAGTGTCTGGGAAGAGATGGGAGGCTGTGAACTGAGAATTCCAGCGGATCCTACAAGGCAGTCAGAGGGAGAGTGGGCTTAGGAACAATAGGGGAGCTGATGTCAAGAAGATAAATCCAGCCCAGAACTCTGCAGAAGAGATTCACAGAAACAGTGGACACTCCAGGATGCCCCTGCAAAGGCCAGATGACAACTGGCTGCCACAGGGGGAAGGAAAGAGAAGGACGGGAAGCTTGGGCAGTTCTTAGCATGAGATCATGCCTCACACTTGTATTTAGACTTTAAATCGAACCAACCAGACTTGCATGTCTGTTTTCCAGCTAGTTTATCTAAGGCCCTGTAGCTTTTAGTGAGCTTCTAGGAAAAACGTCCCTGTCTCCGAAGTACTACTTCTGCTAGTATAAATGCTACCATGAGCACTGCTACACACCAGTTGCTGAGTATGTTCTGCCTCAGGTGCTGTGCTAGTATTTACACGGATCACCTCATTTCATCGTCACAGCAGCAACTTGAGACAGGTGCTGTTATCTCTATTATTTAACAGGGAGGAACTGAGACTCAGGTAAATGACACAGCCACGGCCCTTACTCGGTAAAGTGGCCAAGCTCGAACTTGAATTCAAGGCTGTCAGATTTCAAAGTCTGCCCTCCGACCACACATTCTGATATTTTCACTGCGTTTTGGTTGCTCTCATTAATTGAAGGGAAGCTTTCTGAGCCACTCATATTTTCCCTTTAGTTTTCCTGTTTCAAGACAACTTTCTTTTCCTTTCACACGACAGAAAAAAAATTGAATCCATGGAGTGGCATCTTAACCTGGAGGGAGAAAAACTCATAGTCCCTGTGTGGCTTCCTAGGGCTTTTGTAACAAAGTTCTATAAATGATGTGGCTCAGAACAATAGGAGTTTATTGTCTCATGGTTCTGGAGGATGGAAGCCCTGAATCAAGGTGTCAGATGGAGAATCCAGTCCATCCCTCCTCCTAGCTTCAGGTGTTGTCAGCAATCCTTGGTGGGATTTTTTGGCTTGTGCAGCCTAACCCTAATCTTTGCCTCTGTCATCACACATTGTTCTCAATGTGGCCGTGTCCACATTCCCCTCTTCTTCTGAAGACACCAGTCGTACTGCATGAGGGCCCACCCTGGTGATTTCACCGTAACTTGATTACGTCTGCAAAGACTCAATTTCCCAATAAGGTCACATTAATAGGTACCAGAGGTTAGGACTTCGGGAAATCTTTTTGGCGACACGATCTAACCCATAACAGTCTCTCACCCCCTGAAAACAGGGTGAGGTCCATTTTGGGATTCCTTCTTTTGATGGCTTCGCTAACCAGAGAAATCCCTCCATGGTCACTGGAGTTTTCTGTCTGTAATGTTGCTTCGATGATGCTCATTATTCTGTCACTCGAAAGCTTTCATTGGTGACCCTCTTCCTCTTCTGGCATGCCTGTTACTCCAGGGCTCCCAAAGTCAAACCAAACTGCTGACCCCTCTGAAAATTTCACCTGTGATGTGTTGCCTCAATCAATAACAGCAACAAAAATTCTATCCATTCTGAAAGCCCCTTTTAAATTGTGATCTCTGTGAATCTCTCCTGTTATCCTAAATCTGTCTTGCTCCTCTGCTCCCTGGTGAGTTATTTTCTCTGTGATGTTGAACTTTTTATGTTATTCCCTTATGATTTCCATGATCAAATCTTTCTTCCTTACTATCTTATATCTTACTAGTTGTGGGCACAGCGAATAATCACATTTGTCTTTTATCTCTCGCATTTCCAGGCATATGATATCTTTCACAGAGAGGACGCTGATTGAATGTTTGGCAAATTGACAGATATGCTGTCAAAAATTTCAGAACATTTTGCATTTCCACAGTGATAGTTGCTACAGAAAAAGTAATGGAGAATCAATTTGTATCTTTTAGCCCTGACTTACACATCTTAAAATGTAGATAATAAAAACTACTTTGCATTGATATCACAGCAATACAGAGAAGCCTTGGAAAAATTTCTTCCTAGGATATATTGCACATGGTAAATATTGAATAAATACTTGTGGGCTGTGAATGTGTTAATCCTGATTTCGCTTCAGTGTGTTAAAACCTTGAAAATTCTTGAGTCTTGGCCAAGGCATGTAAAGGAAAAGCTACAACATGCATTTTGGTTACTTCCTCTTATTTCCTCTTCCTTCTGGACAATCAACTCGGGTGGGGTGTACCTGGGAAAATCATAGTTCTTTGTTGTATCTGTTGGGTCTAGTGGCTCTTCATTTTATTAATTTAAACTCTGACTCATTTCATAAAGAATATGAGGTGGCTGGTTTCTCGTTAAGATTTAGAGCTAGCTAACATAATTACCTCCCTTACCTAACCACACATCAATGTACTCGCCGAGGCAGAGACGATGTTTGCTTAAGCACATTGCCATACCCAGCAGGTGCTCAATAAATGATGGATTGAATTGAACCTCTCCACTGCAGCCTGTGGCTCCTATTCTAGCTGCCTCAGTACCTCCTTTTGAAAACAAATATTGTACATTGTTCCTATTTGCCAATCTGAAATAAATTCATATAACTTTCCATCACACAAATTTTTTTAAAAAAATTCAATTAATGCCCTAACTATAATATAAAGGAACAATAAAAGCATAATTATTTAAAATGAAAAAAAATTCATCTCAATGTATAAATGATCATCACTGCACTAGAAGAAACAAGGAAGAGTCAGATCCCTCTTAAGTTGTATGTTCTAATGTAATAGAACTAACTTTAGAAAATTATGAGTGAAATTAGAGGTTTCTAATCTATTTGGATAAGCACTGTGACTATGACAGTGACAAATTCAAGCTGATACATATGTGGATGACTTGTGTTGCTATTTGGGACAAGATTGTCCCAAATGGTGAACTCTTGATAAAGTTCTCAACAAAAGCAGCAGGGTTTTCTTCTGATTTACATGGTAGTTGTGTTCCTGAAAACTTCAGCATATGTTAAACTGTGCAAAAATTACTTTTTTCATGTATATTAAAAAAGAGTGAGATTTTATGTTTCCCCTATTTAAATTGTAACATGAATTTTGGGAGTCAAAGTAGGCAGAGCATTTAATTCTTTTGTGTGCAGACTGTCTAAACACTGCTGGAGGGGTGAGGGGTTCCTTAACCCTTATAAAGGCTAGAAGTGTTTCCCTGTTTTCCTCTGCAAGTGTCCAAACCTCCCCTAGGGGCTGGCAGCACCCCCATCAAGAACCACTCACCTAAATGCAAGTTCTTTCAGACTCTAGCTCTGTGCATGATTTCACCCTTCAATAGCATCCACAATGACATCTCTAATTTCCTTCACATTTCTTCTAAAGTCCTATTACTCAAAGATGTACATCTCAGTACCCTGGCAGGCCAGCCAAAGTTCAATTAGAAAACTCATTTTGATATCCAACACAAGAAAATGTATGGTAAAAAGTGAACACACCGAAAGAAGGGAAAACTTCTCTTTCTTAGTCATTTCCTTACACATAATTTTTTTCTAAAAGACAGAATCAATTTTTATATCCGAGTTCTGGTTTCCCTACTACCTACCCCACATGACAGGTATCCATACATGGAATGAAGTACGATGATGAGGTAGTTCTCATCTGCATGACAGCTGACAAGGAATGCTAATAAAAATATGGTATCACTTAGTAAAATAGGCGCTTTCGTGCATGACTCTAAACTGTGAAATGTGCCCTAATTCCTCTCATTATCAATGAATTAGTGCAATTTATTCCTCTCTTTTTCCCTTGTTAGTCACTTCAGTCTAGCTCAGTGAATCATAGAAGGTCATAATTATTGTTATTATTGTTCCTCTGGGACCATGTCTATTCTTGTACTTAATATCAACTCTAAGAGGCAACTTTCATAGTAAGTACTCACCACCTGCTGAAATGTAAATTCCAACGGGACAAAGATTTTTTGTTTTTATTCAGTGATACATATCCCCAGAATCTAGAACAGGGCCTGGCATATTATAGATACTCAAAAACAAAAATGTCTGAAATGAATACATAAATGAATGCCATGTCCAATATGTGTGAATACCACTGAACACCACGATAAACATAAAGGTAGAAAAGGCAAATTCAACACTCTTACCATGTTGCAGTCAAATGGGGACATAAACTCATAATATTAGTGATATCAGTGCTGATGCATGTTTGTGTATATTCCTAGGAAAATATCAAAAACAGAAAATTGGTGTTTCCTGTGGGTCAAGAGACACTTAACAAAATTTTATTTAAAAAGCAGTGTTTCACCTTCAGAACTGCTGATATTTTGAGCTGGTCAATTCTTTGTTGCAGGGGGCTGTTTTGAGTATCGTAGAATGTGCAGACCCTCAGATGCCAGTAGCAAACCTCTAGGTGCAACAACCAAGTATGTCTGCAGACATTTGTGCCAAATGTCCCCTGGAAAAGGACCACTGAACCAAAGAATAAAAATTTACCAGACAAATGAATGGAAGAGGAGAAAAACATGAGCTTCTGGATGACAGAATATGGACTTTTTAAAATTTTTTTTATTCTATCAAATAGCAGCATTGATAATAAAAAGAAATGATGAACATCTTACATTTATATTGCTCTTATAACCTATGATGTCCATTCAGACACATACGATTCTTACAACAACCTTGTAGGGACACAGGGTTGATATTTACTTCTTCCTTTTTAAAATTAAGAAAAATTCTAGATAAGTAAAATGAAGTGCTCAAAGGCACCGTTAGATTTTAGTGGTCTTTGTTTTTTTCAGGACTGTCCTTCAATATACATTGCATTTGAGCCAGTCTAACTACTCAGATGACTTATTCTTCCAGTCGGGTACCGGCTGTATTAAATCACAATTGTTTAATAACTTCCATATGATAGGTTTCATCCATTCCACAGTGTCTACGCTAGGCCAGGCACTGTGTTAAACATTGAGGCTGAAACTCTGAGCAACAGATTTCTTGTTTAGAAGGGCAAATACTTGACAGAGTGTTGAAAGCGGGGCATCTTTCGCCTAAAGGAATTCAGACCATGGGGTAAAGAGGAAAGTCTTCTAACTCTAAAAGCAGGTTTGTGGGAAAAATTAAAAAGAGAAAAAATGAAGTTTGGCACTTGAAAATTGAAATTTTTTTCAAATATGGCCAGAGAGGTGCAAAGCAAGATAAAAGCAAATACCTGACCAAAAGAGGGAGCCACGTGAGAAACATGGAACTTGATTAGGAACTAGGAGACCTGGTTTTGCCTTCCAGCAGTTCCGCTGCTTAATTTGCTGACCTTGGACAAACCATTTCACCTCTCTCGGTCTCACTCCAGATTATCTGCAGCTCTAAAGGCAGATTAACTGACCTGGATTTGGAATATTAGTGCAGCTACCAGACTATTGCCACGGCTGCTGCACTGTCCTCGCACAAGCGCAGCGATCAGAAAGATGTCTGAAATTACAATGCTCACGTTCTGTTAAACTTTCACTCTGGAATGCTGGGAGTGGAAATGCCTGGAAATGACGCTGCAATGTGAAGGCCAAAGTCCAAGGCGGAGTGGCTCCAGCCAGCTATACTGGTTGGTCTTGAAACCTCTATTCGCACAGAGGATCCCCCCAGAACAGTCACGCTTTCCCCACTGAGTCTCCCCTGTGGTCAAGATCAGGTTGGCCAGCTGACTGGCAACTGAGACTCCCTGTGACTACACAGGGAGTCGCAACTGAGGCACTTTCTGAAAGGATTCTGCACTCACACAGATGCTCTCCCCTCCTGGCAGACTCTGCCCTAATTGCTAATTATCCAGGGAAGATAACTGATTCCCTTCTTATTGCTTCTCCCACCAACTGCAAAAGGAGTTTGGAACAATGAGAACTGGTTTTATTAAATCAATTATATTAATTGTTTATTTTTGGAAGGATAAAATGTGTAAATAAATTAATAGTCCATAAAAACCTGTGCTACATGTTCATCCCAGAAGGACAATTGTTTTTCAGACCATTGATACATTGAGGAAGGAATAAAAGCAAAGGCTCCTCTTCCTTTAACAAATGCATATGAACAAGATTTTCTATAACCTTTAGGTGGCATGGAAATACTCCGAAGCATTGAGTTAAACCCAGTTTGAAAAATGCCTTTAAGTGTCATCACACTAATTATTTCCAAACCCGTGATCCTGCAAAGCTATTTAATTGTTGCACAAAACACTTTTAGGATCTCAGATTACCCTCCATCATTCAAGAAGGGGAAATATATACATTGTGAGAACTTTCCAACACCAAATCCCAAGCACATTATTTGACCAGATACGTGCAGATCATTTTCAGTTTAATAGAAATATTGATGAAGCATATCAAACAACACACTCCAGATCTATTGGAGAAATGTCACTGAGGCTAGTGTATTCTGACTCACTGTCATGGCCTGCAAAGAGGGGTGTTTTCTTATCATTCTTGTACAAAAATAGAACAGCAACAATCACAAAATATATGGTTATCATCTCACTGACATTCCTTATTCATGTCAGTTAAGCTGTCCTCAGAGTATGAGATTATCTATCGACTTTTACTCATCTAATAATTTTGATGTTCAATTTAGACAGTTAAAATATACGATGGAGGATGAAGTTCCAAGAATTGTCTCAGACACTTTCAATGAAGCACCTGGATGAGCACATGGGTAGACTGAGAATGTCACAAGATCAGCTAAATGGGCGTCCGTTAGGAATGATTTGAGGCAAAATTGCTGTGCAGATGAAAGAAAGGCTGTAACCACAGACTTCAATATATGTAAATACACATAGAAATTTTAATTCTCACAGGATGCCTGAAACAGGAAAGCTTGATCTTTTCCATGAACATTAAGGTTTTAGAATTTCATAGTGAGGAGAATATGCAAAATGGCACAAAAGGCTGAGAGAGGATGACTCAGTTAACATATAAAGAAACTCTCATCACAACTCATTTTTCTGGTGTTGATTACTACACACCAACTGTGATGCTTACCATGAAGATGTCTTAACAAGCTAGAAAAGAATAAAAAAGACCATGCGGGGGCAGGATAATGGGGATGTAGAACACGTTACATTATACATAGGGATCCTTGAAAAGGAAGAGCCACAAATGTATGTGTCTCATCAGTAATTATATTTGATCCCTGACACAGTTTAGAAATGTGCACTCTGGATATCTTTTTTCCGTTAATTCTGGTTGTATGTTTTAAATTAAACAAATAAACTGTATGATTCAAGCATCTTAATTCAGTCTGAAAACTTTTGCTCCTTGACCTGTAAAATAGCATCTGGTAGCTACTTGGAGGTTCCAAGTAGCACTAAGAATGTCCTTCCCGTAGAAGGGTCAAAATGTGACAATCAAGATGGGTAATGGCAAGAAGAAGGTCTGAGGGTCCAGTCTCCTCTCTGAAGCATCCTCACAAGACTCATCATGTGGTAATCACTGAGTTATCACAGAGTCTTTTCCCTGCCTACCAAGGATCTCCGTTGACATCAGGATTCACCACTCCTCTAACCCCCAATTTCATCCACAAGAAAAAGAGATGCCTTTTATCCTTCCCCTAGTCAGGACACCCTGATTTTCCAGTCACCGAACTCCTAATTTCTTCTTCCCAAGCTTCTTACTGGTCACTTTCCAGGGGGCTGACTTCTGGAAAGATAATCACACTGAAATTATTAAAATGAAAAACATATGTCAACACAATGAAGTTATGAACACAAATGGATTGTGTTTAGCTGCACCCACAAGTAAACACATTATTAATATTTAAGTGTATCCATAATGACATGGAAAAATTAATGCATATTGTCAGGAAATATTTTCAAGCTTTGTTAATAAAAGGAGCACTAAAAAGTAAATCTTACAAGTTTTTTCTATTTTACAGGAACATGAATTAAATAGGAAGAGCCACAAAAAGCAGGTGTATGACAAAGCCGCAAATATGAAATTGAGCATAGGTGCTCAGGGTCAAATTTGATGTGTTGGGCATCAATCTTTATTTGACGATGTAATGCACTATTTTGTTAAACTACCATTTTGCTTTTGTTCTTCCTCCCTCAAATGGCACAATCAACAAATTGTGAGTAATGTCTGTGATATCCAACAAAAGGTGAAATATCCTAAAAAGATTTATTGAAATTATTTTATCTTGTCCTCAATCGTTGAAAAGCACAGGTCAATAGATTGAAAAGCCTTAATTTCTTTTCCACCATCGGCAAGTGAGGATTAAAGAAAAAATAAATGTATGAATTTGCTATACTGAATTTCCTATACATTAATTATTTAGTTCAGAGTAAACGTTACTACTTCGATAATTTACATCTCTCCATGGCCACCACTGCCATAATTGCTTAGAAAAAAATATTAATTGGTCACCAAATTATCTTAGCTGATGGATCCATTAGGAAGGTGTCAGGTTAGTGTTATATTTTAGCATAAAACTGCTAAGAGTATGTTATTTTATAGTATTCAAAGAACCAAGCTCATGCAATTCTGGATGTGAATTAGAAAACTATATTCAGTATACAAAATTCACATTTCAAAACAAATATTATATGTCCTTTATTGGTTGTAACCTGGATAAGAAGAGAATAATGTATTTAAATGAGAAATTTTAGAATTGAAATACATACAGACAATAATAAAGATTATTCAAAAAGGTTATTTTTGCTTTATATAAAAGATTAACCATTTCATCTCCCCTACTTCTCTGGCTATTCTCTCACACACATGTACATATCTTGGCAGTTTCAAAATTTCTGGCTTATTTTAGGAATAATTTAGATGATAATTCAAACCCAAAAGATTCTTATTGTAATCATTTCTGGTATTGAAAGATATTTAGAGGAACTTATTTTTTATTACTGGCCTATTCAGACTGAGATGTTTTAAACATTGTTTTTACAAGTAGTTTTTGTCATCATTAAAAAAGAAGGTTAAACCCATGCTTCTGCTTAGAAGCAAAAGTATATTTTTATGAGAAAAGAGAATGGATCTCTTTAATTAGTATGGTGCACACTCCTTTGGAATGAGATTTTCCTAAGCCTGGTTTATTGTCTTAGCTTTTAAAAGAAGCAGCAATTGATATAAAGTTTTTATATTTAACTGAAGTTGAAGTTGAAGAGATTGAGTTTGTAGTTTATGAAATGACTTGCTCTAGGCAACTGTAACTGGAGTTTTTGGCCAGTCCAAGCTGTTTAATAATGTGGTAGACCGGGAAAAACACAAATCGTATACCCTGGCCGTACTACTTATAAGCTGTTGTGGTCATAGGAAAAGTACTCAGTCTTACTTTTTTGTCTGAAAAAAAGGGGAGTAACAAAAAATACCTACACTGCGTAGTTGCTGTGAAAATCTTATGGGATAATATTAATAGATGCATGTAAAACAATTTGCAGAGTGCCTGATACATTGTAGATTAATAAATGGTAACTATCATTTTTTGAATTATATTGTCCACTTTAGTTTCTTATGTTGTTTTCCCACAACAACAACATTGTGGAAACTATAGATAAACTACCATCTCCATATGAAAGTTGAATCACGTAAGGCCTAACTAGAGGTTCAGTGACTTGCCCATTGCCACAAATGACTGATCTAAAAGTCTTCTGAATTCAAGTCTGAAAGGTACTTTCCACTACTAATCCTGCCTGGGTAATACCTGGCATCAGGGAGGTGTCAGTTGAGGACAATGGTGCTGCATCTGTGTGAGAAGGAACAGACCCAAGTTATTTGGCTCAATAATCCAATGGGAAGATACTGCCAGGGAGAGTGGTATTGGTCTTTAGAAATCCACAGTGGCCAGAGCTTATGCCCAATTCCAGAATTGAGGTTGTGACCTCACTCAGGTGGTGATGTTACTTAGTCTTAGCTTCCCTGGCTATGCAGGAAAAGCATGTTTTTTCTGTTCATTACTCTGGATTTCCACCAATTCCTCAGATGTCGTCGCATTAATTATTTAAATCTAGATAACTTCACTCCCTAAAATAGCAATCTTTGATATTGATGTCTTTCAGTCTATAAGCAGAGAAAAAGGTTAGATCCAAAGGAAGGGCAAAAAATTATAACAAAATAAAAAACTAAAACTCCTGTCTCCTGAGAAAACGATGCAAAAATAAATAGTCAAGAAAACTCCAATCAACCATTTGAAAGGGAGATTTTAAAGAAAAATAGAATCAATATAAAAACAAGAAGATATTAATCTTGAACATGCCAGAAAATCCTAATGGACCAAATATAACTTTTTTTTAAAATCAAAGGCACAGACTTTGACTTACACAATTCAATGTCTTTTCCTTTGCTTCCACGTTCTCAATTTAATGAATCGATAAATGTGCTCTTTCTCCACATAAATAAATCTGAAAATCCAATTTATCATTGACTTTAAAATCACTGTTTCAGGACTGAGCACCTAGTATAGACCCATTGTCAATGGGCCTCACTGTTACTGTAAAACCCTTCTTTTTTGGGGGGGTGGGATTACTAATTTCAAATCTAATAATAGGTATGTTCATTCCCCCCCCCAAATAATTAGGAGACACAAATGATTTCTTCAGTCAAAAACATCATTAAATCTATATTATTTGTTTGCCTGAGTGCTGTGATTTGCATTAGATCCCCAACAAATTCATATATTGAAGTTCTAACCCCCAGTACCTCAAAATGTGACCTTATTTAAAAATAAGGTCATTGCAGATATAATTAATTAAATTAAGATGAGATCACAGTGGAGGAGGCTGGACCTCTAATGCAATATGGCTAGTGTCCTAAAAAAGGAGAAATTTAAACACACATACAAGATGCCATGTGAACATGAAAGCAAAGGTTGTAAAGAGGTGTCTATACGCAAAGGAACATAGAAGACGGACAGCAAACCACCAGAATCTAGGGGAGAGGTATAGAGCATATTCTATCACACAGGCTCCAAAGATATCAACCCTACTGACACCTTGATCTCAGACCTCCAGCCTCCAGAACTGTGAGATAACAGATTTCAGTTGTGTAAGTGAGTCATTTTGTGGCAATTTATTACGATAGCTCTGCTAGAAAACTACTAATAAAATACTGAGATTATTTCAGCAACATGCTGAGGAGACTTACCGTTCCATTTCCCAGTTAAAGAGGCTATAAAAATGTATAGAAATAATAAGGCAATGTCCAAGTAGTTTATTTTCTTTCAAGGCTGAGTGGATGATTCAGATATGTTGAGAGGAAAATAAACGAAAAATTTCTAGGTTATACTTATCTTTTCTATTGCATTAGGATACAATATAAGTCAATAGGTTAATAGAAAGCTAAAAGCTTTCTGTATCTTATCCTTCAAACCACCTTGGAGAACAGAGGAAGCTTTTCATAAGCAAAACTATGTAGTTTTGGAGTCACCCTTTATGGCCTTCATATCCTCAATCACCATAACCATTGATTTTTACAGATCACGGTGGAACTTGCAGAAATTGTATCTACACCTAGCATCCCACAGACACACAATAACTGATAGCTATCAAGATACTTCCATCTGTCTTAGGAATGAATTGATGTTCTCACTAATCATGAGGATTGAGAGATAAAATTAGTAGATAAATCTATATATTCCTTAAGTGTCAATGTAGATGAGTGATGTCATCAAGATGATGAAATAGGCGATGTCAACCTTCATCCTCAGAAAAACAAAAAACAAGTTATTGACGGCTATCCACAAACCAAAATAGCCCAGAGAAGGCTCAAGAGCCCATGGAAAAAGTCTGCAGCACCATAGTGAAGCAAAAAGCAGGGAATATCCACATAGAAAGGATTGCTGGTGAGATCAGCATACTTGAGACACCAGGAGACTACTAGGAGCAAAGAGAAAAGGTGGAAGCTATGAGAATCAGCCCCAGTGACCTAATATGCGGAGGGCACTTAGTATCTCTTGTTACTGTAGTGTCCAACAGCTATTTCTGCTAGGGAACCCCAGAGAGGGAGACATGATAGCACAGCTATCTTGACTTGCTTCAGAAAAGAAGCTGCCACCTCTCCCAACCCCTGGCTGTGGCCACTACATACGTGCTTACCTTCAGACAGAGACTTATTAGGCTCACACATATCTCAGACAATGCAGTAATCAACATAGCAAGCCATTCGCACTCGGGGCCTCAGAACTAACTCCTCACTGCATGAGCCCATGCTCCACGTGCTGGATCAGTTGCCATAGAGAGCTAGGCCCATCCCAACCTCATGCTAACTCTACACACACCTGCATTCTCATTTCCAGCTCCTTTGGAAGCTTCACAAGCATCTATGACAGGTGCCAGTGCCATTACTGCCCAGGATCCCAGAGCCATATTCCCTCCATGTATGCCCTCAGCTATACAGGCACCACAAATCAGACACCAGGGCCACTGCCACTTCAAATAAACAGACAAGCCAGACCCAGTGCTCAGGGAGACCCCCCAGCCACAACTCCCACACTGGAAGAAAAAAATCAGGAGGACATTAGCATCCATCACTACTGAAGATCGCACAATACTCACCGCCATTGTGAACATCACAGCACTGGCTGCTGAGGAGTTTTGAAATCTTCCTCAACACTGACCTCAGCTGACAAAACTGCACAGAGACTACACAGCTGCACCCTCACTAGTGCCAGAAATGCTGTACCCCAATCAGCAAGACCCCTCACAATCCCTCTTTCCTATAGGGGGAGAACTTTCAACAGTAAAACTAGCCAATAGAGTCTGGAAAAGGTGACTGACTACTTCATATGTGAAGATATCAACTTAAGGCATTGAGAAACATGAAAAAATCAAGGAGACATAACACTACCAAAAGAATACAATAATCTCTCAGTAGCTTACCCCTGGATGCAAAGAAATGGAAATATATGAAATGCCTGAAAAATAATTCAAATTAATTGTTTTAAGGAAGCTCAGTGAGCTTAAAGAAAATAAAGAGAAACAATTCAATTAAATCAGGAAAACAATAAATGATCATATAACAAATTTAATAGTGAGATTGAAATTATTTTAAAAAATCAAACAAATTCTAGAACTGAAATATTCAATAAATGAAATAAAGAGCATCAACAACAGAATCAAGGAAGCTGAAGAAAGAATCTATAAAATCAAAGACAGATTACTTGAAAATTTACAGTCAGAGGAGAAAAAAGTAAAAAGAATGAAAATAAATAAAGAAAAGTTATGGAACTTGTGGGAAAACATCAAAAGAACAAATTTTTGAGTCATAGGAGTTAAAGAAAAGAGAGACAAAGAGTTGGAAAGTTATTTAAAGAAATATTAGCACAAAACTTTCCAAATCTGAGAAAAGACATAAATATCCAAGTACAGGAAGGTCAAAGGTCTCTGACAGAGTCAAACCAAACAAGATCATACCAAGATATAATCGAATTGCCAATAATAAACGACACTGAGGATACTGAAATCAGCACTAGAAAAGAAGCAAATAATATATAAGGGTGTTTATTTAGGTAACAGTGAATTTCTGAGCAAAAACCTTATAGACCAAGAAAGAGTGAAATGATATACTTAGAGGGTGGAAGAAAAAATAAAAGCTGATAACCAAGAATACTGTACCAAGCAAAGCTATCCTTCCAAAATGAAAGAGAGATAAAGACTTTCCCAGAGAAACAAAAGATGAGGGAGTTCATCACCACTGAACCTGTTTTTCAAGAAATACTAAAGAGAATTCCTCAAGATGAAAGAAAAGAATGCTAATGTGTAACACGAAAACATCTGAAAGTATAAAATTCACTGATAAAAGTAAGCACAAATTTGGAATACTCTAATCCTATAATAGTGGTGTGTAAATTGCTTATATCTTTAGTAGGAAGCTTAAAAGCCAAAATTATTAAAAATAATAATAGCTAAATTAATATGGTAAGGAATATACAACTTAAAAATATGTAAATTGTGACATCAAAAATGTAAAAAGTGGGAGGGGGTGAAGTAAAACTGTGGATTTATTTTGTGTTATCAAAGTTAAGTTGTTATCAGCTTGAAATAACTTGTTATGAAATGCTATACATAAGCTTCATGGTAAACTCACAGCAAAAACCAATAGTAGATACACAAAACATAAAAATATGAGGAATCAAAGCATAACACTAAAGAGAATCACCTAATCACAAAGGAAGATGGCAAGAAAGAAAGAAAGGAAAAAAGATCTACAAAACAATCAGAAAACAATTAACAAAATGGCAGTAGTAAGTCCTTACATATCAATGATTACTTTAGATGAAAACAGAAATTTTTTCTAATCAAAAGACATAGATGGCTGAATAAAACAAAACAAAACAGGACAAGATCCAACCATATGCTGCCTACAAGAGACTCACCTCACCTCTAAGGACACACATGGATTGAAAATGAAGGAATATAAAAAGATATGCCTTGCAAATGGAAACCAAAAGAGAGCAGGAATAGCTATAATTATATTAGATATACTTTAAATTAAAAACTGTAAAAAAAGATAAAGAATGTCATTATATAATGATAAAGGGTTCTATTCATAAAGAGAATATAACAATTATAAATATATATGCACCCAACATCAAAGCAACTAAATATATAAAGCAAATATGAAAAAATCCAAAGAGAGAGATGGGCTGCAATATAACTATAGAAGGGGTTAATAATACTTCACTTTCAGCAATGACAGACCATCCAAATAGAAAATCAATAAGGAAACATCAGATTTAAACTATATTTTAGACCAAATGGACCTAACACATATGTACAGAACATTTTATCTAACAGTAGCAGATCACATATTCTTCTCAACCACACACAAAATGTTCTCCAGGATAGATTATATATTAGGCCACAAAAGAAGCCTTAAAAAATTTAAGAAGATTGAAATTATATCAAGTATCTTTTCTGACCACATGTTATAAAACTTAAAATCAATAGTAGAAGAAAATTCAGAAAATTCACAAATACATGTAAATTAAAAAACATGATCCTGAGCAACCAACCAATGGGTTAAAGAACAAATTGAAAGTGAAATTTAAAATATCTTGAGACAAATATAAATGGACATAAAACTTGTGAAAACTTAATGGGGTAAAGCAAAAGCAGCTCTAAGAGGGAGATATATAGCAATAAATGCCTACATCAAAAAATAAGGAAGCTTTGTAAGGGTCAGATATTTATTTGCTTAGTGATTTTTAAATGCTGAATTCTCACCTAAGCCCTGGGGTAGATACAGATTATATCCATTTCTCAGAGGCAAATTCAGAGAACTTAATCAACACATACAATGACCTAGAATTTGTAATTTGCAGAGTTGGAATTTTGACATGATTATATGTGACTATATACAAAAGTAAATAGAATTTCATTTCTATTTTCTTTGTGTTCTGCCTCTTTTGTTTTTATTGGACTGTAAATCTCATGAGAAAAGAAGTTCACCATTTTATCCCTGACACTTAATATAGTACCTAGCACATAGTACATACTCAAAATAAGTTATAAATTAATGAATGAATGAGATTTCACTGTTCAAATTTGTTTAGGCTGCAGGCACATGGCAACATTTACCTAATGGTTGATATATATGTCTTCATAGCCATGGACATTTACTTATGGATTGTGCAGCATCCTTGGGAACAGGGTAAGACAAAGTGGACTAAATTTGAGGGAGGAAAAACCAATCTGTTATCACTCACATAAAGGAATATTGGATGACTTTTTAAAAATGGAACTTAAAAACTACCATGATTTGGAAGGCTGTAACTTTTTACCACACTTTTTGGTGTGACATATCCTATTACATATGTAAAGTTTTAAAATTGATATATTTAGAGATGTTCTTTCCCAGAATTTAATCTCTTTTTTTGTAATGGACATAATTTATAGTCATATATTTAAATTACACTTAAATAAAGCTATTTTGTAATGTGAGGAAGATACTTCTATACCTCTGCTTGGCCGTCTGTACTGTAAGATAATGAATAAAGCAAACTGAGGCACAGAATTACTCCCGGGATTAGAAAGTGTCCATTTTCTTAACTTCCTCTTAGTTTGTTCCTTATTGGTTGATGTTAACCAGACAGCCATTCTTTGCCCTCTTCTAGGTCTCCAGACTTTCCTTGGGGTTTCTCAGACTCATGGGTCGCATCGGCTACTACCCACTCTGCTAATTCCACAATAGTTCTACATCCATTATTTTCAACATTTTACTTGACATTGTACCTGGATGTCCCAGCCCCAATTCAACTTAGGATGTTTAAGGCACAAGTCACTGTGTTCTCTGTTTTTCTACCTCTTCTCCCATCTCAGAACACAGTGTTGCTGTTTCTACATTATCTAGGTAGTTATCAGAGTCATCCCTCCTTTTAATTCATTCCCAACATAAAATCAAAAACCAAATCCCATCAGTGTTATTTCCAAAGTATCCTCTGAAACTAGCTCCCCCTTCTGTTCCCACAGCCATGCTTTCATTTCTGATTCTCATAACCATCTTTTTGCACAACTAGGTATCGGTTCCTCCCATTCCAGTCCATTACCCACCCTCCAGTCCCAGTTTTCTAAATATAAATAAAATCTCATTTTACCCACTTAAAAACTTAGCCTGTTCCTTAATTTTTTCTCACAGTTCAATGCCCCATTTGTAGCATACAAAGATCCAACCTCGTTTTTCAGTCTCCTTTCCTGCCACATGCTTCGTGCACATGTTTTTGTAGTCAATTTGAATTTTTAAAATCATCTCCTATATAAGCTGAGTCCTTTTTTATTCTCTGCTTATGCACATACAGTTCCCTGTGTCTGAAATTCCTTTCCTTGCCGCACTGTCTGGCAAAATCCAACTTATCCTTTATAAACCAGATAAAATATTATCTGCTCTGTGAAATTTTTATTGTTTTCCACTCAAAAGACCAAACTTTGTCTTTTTATTTCTGCGATTTTACCATACTTTGTTTATTTTCCAAACTGCAGTCAGTAGAATCTTTTTAAAACATAACTAGGATTATATCATATTCCTGTTGAATGCCATTCAAGGGCTTCTTATTCTACTGAGAATAAAAGCTAAACTCTTTTCCCTGTTAGCAGAGCTTCCCTTAGAACCAGGTGGTGAGGGTTTGGTGTGGTGCCCCATCCCTCAGCATGTCAAAACCACACTCATAATACATGTATTAAAGAAGACATGGGTACCTCCTGCTATCCATCACTGCGCCACTTGGGATCCAGTGCTCAGTGATGGCATAGCACAACATAGGAAACGGCAAAACATAGCTCTGGGAGCCAGATCCAGCTCACCTACTTTTGCAAATAAAAGGTTTTTGGAACACAGCTATGCCCATTCATTTATATGTAGTCTACAGCTACTTTTGCACTACAATGACAGAGTTAAGTAGCTGTTACAAATCTTATGGCTCAGAAAGCCAAAAATATTTGGCCCTTTGCAGAAAAATTTACCAGCCTCTGATGTAGCCTGTAACCCCGAGTATCTGCTCTTATGATTACCTATATTCGGATCCCAGAAAAACACTTCTCAACATCTGTTTACCTTTGTCTTCAAAACAAAGGCTGCTTTTTGTCCAAGTGGTGCAAAAGTTTGCAGGTTGTGCCATTACTGACAGCAGAGATCCACACTTCTTCGGAAGCTAAAGAGGATTTGAGTACTTTAGATGTAAGAAAGACACATTAGCTGTGAAATTGTTCCTCTCAGAAAATATGGATGCAGTAGATAATTACATAACAAAATATAATTTCCCCAAAGTGCAAAGCGTCTATTTTCTTACTTCTCTTCATGTTCTCACTGTGGTTCCAAAAATACTCACAATTTAACAAATTACATGTAACAATTGCACATAGCAGCTAGGAAACATTTTGTAATATTTAAAAATATTTTAATTTTAAATTTACATATAAGTCGGTCTAGATATGTGAAGCATGATCCTAATTCTTTACCCTCACGACTATTCAATACTGAGCACCAGAATTGTATTATATTTATAAAATGTAACATAGACCTATAATAAAACTGAAATGAACATTATTTTATATTTATATAAAAAGGAAACAAAATTTTTAAAATAATTTTTATATCAATATTTTATGACCAGTACTTTTCCTTTTATTACAATAGGTAATTTTGAATATTTTAGAAAAGCAACTATTTAGGAAATTATATAAATAAGTTTAATTTTTTTCAACTTCTAAAATTTGCTTTCATTTGCATTTTGATGACATTTAAATTTTATACAATTTGAAAACAATTATGTTTTATTTTTTAATTCTTTAGATAATTCCTGCCAATAAAATGTGAATTATGTGGCTGTTTCTATTATATAAACTAAGTGATTTTGCTAAAATTAAAGCACGAAAAATAAATTCTAAGAAGTAATGACATATACTAGTTCATAAACTATACATTTTTATTATATTATGGATGTAATATCACTGACTCATTAATAGAACATATAAAACTAAGCAATGATAACTAAATTCAATCAACTTTAATATTTTGCTAATTTTAATCATACAAATCTAATAGTTTTATGTGTATTTTAAAACCTTGTTGTAATGAAGGCCTATCTGTCAAAATAGAAGAGAACATATTTCAATCAACAGTTTCTGAGCTCTTTTGATGTACAGCATAGGTCTACATTTGTACTCCTGTCCCATGCCCAACATAGGAAGCATGTAATAAATATTTGTTGAATAAATGCTTATTTATAACATGAATAGTGCATTGTAATTTATATATGGCTATGAATTTCTCTTTGTTGACAGTAAGTTCTTATTTTAATGAATAATTCTGAAAAATATTTCTTGAGTAAATGACTGAAAATACTCCTTGAATGAATGACTAGATAAATGATTGAACAAATTTATCAATTGTAAGGAGTATATTCCCCATCCAATTAATGGAGAAATTTAGACTTTGAGTTAATTCTTTAAGTGCCTTAGTTTTTTCAAGTGCTGAATCTTGGGATTATCCTATCTCATTGCTAAGTATATTTCAGAGTTAATTTGTAGAAGTGTGTGTAACTTATCCACTGACAATCATATTATTTTATTATTGTTGTGTCTCAGCCACCAGCTCGGAACACACAATTTGCCAAGAACGTGTTCAAAGCAGATGGACCTGAAATCTGTGAAGCTTTTATTATTTTCATTAGCACTTGTTACAAAGGACATGAGCCTCTATAATCAAACATTGCTACAGAGAAGCTAAGGCTCCCTGACAGCCATTGCTACTACAACATAGATTCTGCTTATATAAGTGTCATTGCTACTAACACATGCAGCTATTTTAGTCAAATACAGGAAAAAAAGAAAGAATATCTTATTAACAATTTTCTGGCTTTCTAAGAACTCCCTTGACACATATAGAAACTGAATAATGTGAAAATAAAATCTAGATGCACTCCCCTCATGTAGAAGACATCTGTATTGATTTTCACAACAGCCCAACTCATTTTTTATCAGATAATGATCAAAAGTTTGTCAGCATGTCCCTTTTTCTTCTTGAGGAAAAGTATTTGCTTAACTTTCCAGCAAGGAGTTTTATATTAGCCCATGAAGTTAACAAAGGGTATAATTCTTTCTTTTAAAAAATAAAACTGGCATTTTATTATTAACAAAGTTGTGTATATGCATTGTAGAATAGACAGATATAAAGGCAGAAAATAAAATCATGACATATTCCCCATTTAGAGAGTGTCAGTCTTACCTCTTAGTGTATCATTCCTAATAAACACCCACATGCATATGAATTTTTTCAAACTAAGAAAATGCAATGTATAGGTTTTATAATTTTTTTCAATAAAGAATAACTATATCTCTATTTTAATTAATTCTTATGTCATCTAATACCCAGTCCTATTCAAATTTGCTCCAAAATTTCCATTATTGCAGATTTTTCTGTGTTGGGGTCCCATGCAGAATCACACATTGTTTCTAGTTACATGTCTCTTAAGTGCCTTTTAATCTAGAATAGTCACATTTCTTGTGACATTGAATTGCTAAAGAGACCAGGGATTTCCTCTCTCTTAAATAAGAAGAAAATAGAGATTTATGGAGAAGGATGATTACGTGATTACAAGTATGTGGCTCCATCCCATCAAATCCCCTATGAAAAAACCAATAGGATTTTCCAAATTGAGGATGTGGTGAGGCTACTTTACATGCCAAGACAATAAAGAATGTCTTTCAGACATAGGACAGATTGAACGAGATAAGAGGAAGCCAATATCCTAGTCTAGAATGTCTAGGAGGTAAATGACGGACCCGTGGTCGCACAACACATTGGCGCAAGACACGGAAATTGTCCTCAGGGCAACAGCAGCACCCAGTTTGGCATCTCTTTTCTCTCTGTAGACGAGCAGCCTTTAGCGTGCACCAATCACACTGAGAGACAAAGGAATCGCTTCTGCCTCTGTGACCACTCCAACCAGAGGGCAAGTCAGGTGTCTGTGAGGGAAAGCACTGTCTCCAAGGCTCCATAAACAGCCAAATCAAAGTATGAGTGTGTAAGAAAACGATAAATATTCAAAGATACTCAAGGACTTAGAAAATGTAGGAACTAGACAAGTTTTCTAAATAATCTGATAAATGAGCTATGCCAGAATAATAAAAGATGCAGTAAAGTTAGTAAAAGAAGAACGAATAAATCAAGTTATCAAGGACTAAAACTCGTTAAACATAGGTTTAACATCCCTAATCTGAAATTCAAAGTACCCCCAAATTTAAAACTTTTGAGCGCCAACATGATGCTCAAAGGTCATGCTCAAAAGAAATGCTCATTGGAGCATTTTGGATTTTAGATTTTTGGATTTAGGAATTCACAGCCAGTAAACATAATGCAAATATTCCAAAATCAAAATATGGAATACTTCTGATCCTAAACATCTTGGACAAGGGATACTAAACCTGTATACAGCTAATATCTTTGCTATTGCCCACTTAACATCCTGCATGAGCTTCCATTTCAGACATATGAAGGAAGAAACATTTGAGGGCTCTCTAGCCACAGCCTCTATCCGACTGCAACCTCATGAATACTCAAAGCAAGAACCCTCTAGCTGAGCCTAGTCAACTCCCAGAATTGTGAGATATAATGATAAAAAATGATTATCATTTCACTCCACACTGTTTGCGGTGGTTTGTTATATAGCACTAGGTAATTGAATAACAGCTAAGGAGAAATCTACGCATAAAATAAGAATGGCCAAGAACCAGCAGACAAGGATCACAAAAATGGAAAAACAACCATATGTACTCAACATCAAATTGGTATTAATTAATCAATGCTTATGTGCACATACAGTAATAACATTCATCGGGTGTCCGGCAGGAGGGAGGGGTGAGGAGGGGATGGGTGTGTTCACACCTAACGGGTGAGGCGCGCACCATCTGGGGGATGGACACGCTTGAAGCTCCCACTCGGGCGGGGCAAAGACAATATTATGTAAGCTAAACATTTGTCCCCCTGTAACATGCTGAAATTAAAAATTAGATAAATAAATTAATTAATTAAATAAAAAGAACCAGTAGAGAATCTATAGAAAGCACTGAAAAAATAAATAAATAAACAAGTAATAGAGTTGTGACACTAAATGAAAATGGTTTTTCTAAATATCAACTGGAAAAGATACTCAGATTGAATTAAAATAGGAAACCTTCTTATCATCTACTGATAAATGACCAAAATACAATTATTAAAAGGCCAAAAATAAAAGAATAAAAATATAATATACTAGGTATTAAATTCAAGAAGAAAAAAAGAAAACAGAACAAGCCCAATCAAAAAATAAACAAGTAAACAACAAATATAATGGCAAAAAAATATGACTAGTAAAATGCAAACTAAAAGAATTGTTAAGTAGGTCTGAAAATTGTTCTACACCACACCTAAGAAAAAGCTCTTTTATAAGTCTAAACAAGAAAAAAATGAGAATAAAACCTTGCCAAATGTACAAAGGCTATTTTCAAAATTATTTGTAATACAAGCACATAAATGTAAACATTTGAATGAAATGAATGATTTGGAATGACTTTATTTTCCCACATTGTTTCAAGGAGCAGAAGAGCTGAAGAGAAGAATTGTAAAATATTATAATAATTCCATTGCCAGATTTTTCTAAGTTGTGAATTCTTTCAAACCATATGGACTACAATCTCAATAATAAACAATTTTTTAAAAAATATTAACAGAGCAGAAAAATACCCACTTTTATGCAAAATTATTATAATGCCACTCGAAAAGCTCTCCAAGGTATTGCTTAAAACAGCATTTCCTAAATTTTGATCAAAATAGTAGTTTTTATACAATACCACCTGCATCAAACAAAAATATATTCTGTGCTAAGAGGAATTTGGGAAATTTGCTTTTGAAGATTTTTGTTGCTGCCACACTGTAGAACCTATGAGTCTATAATAAAATAATGAACATTATGAATCTCCAAGAGCATAGAAATCAGTGCTTTCAAACCTTCCTTACAGTAAAAGGCTTTTTTATCCACAGAATATTATTAATGTTATATAACAGTGAAATGAATTACTGTAAGAGACAATTTAGAGAATACTACTGTAGGCCAATTTCACTTTAAACATAGATACAAAATATATCAAAATCAAGAAATTAGCGTTGATATATTCCTATTCATAACAGTTTATTACAAATATGTAGTTCTGTTATAAACTGGCAATGTCATTCTTAGTGCTAAAACATTAAACATCATACCATTAAAATCATGAACAAAATAAGAATGTCTATTATCACTAATATTATATTTTAATCCAAAGGTAAATGCAATGCAGTAATGCATGAAACATGAATAAGATGTGCAAATATAAGAAAAGAGGGATAAACTGATCAGAGTTTGCAGATGATACACCTATATATGTCCCCCAAAACCAGAGAATCAACTGAAAAGATTTAGGATATCATGCCAACAAAGAAGCTGGCATACCATGTGATAAACTATTTTGTAGCCACTAGCAATAATATTTTTGAAGAATTTTTTGAAACATCCTTATTTAAACAAAAAATTAGTAAGCTATTATTGCTATAATTATGTTTCTCTTTAATATACACATTTAAAACCCAAGGAAACAGATAACATTAAATAGTTATTATCTTTAGTCCATGAGGTTACAGTTGATTCTAATTTTATTCTTTATGTTTTTCTGTATTTCCCATGTCTTCTAAAAGGAATGTATATTCTTATTTCAAACAGACTTTTACTTTTGTTAATACTAATGTAATCTTTATTCTATCTAGCAATCCCTCAAATGTAGTGTAGTCTAAGGGTCCTTCCTCAGTGTTCTACTCATCTCAGTAAGTGTACATTAGATTGTCTTTTTCAAATCAATGACTTCAGATATCATCTGTGTATTGACGACACATTCAAACATATTTAACTACTTATTTGACATGGTCATTTAGTTGATGTGGAGAAACCTTATACAAATACGGTATGGGCAAAACCGAACTCATTCTTCTTCTAGAAATCATTCTTTTTTTTCTAGAGTTAACTATTTGAGCAAGGAACATTTAATTTACTCAGTCATCTACATTAGCAGAAGGAAGTTGAAGAATTATATTATTTGAATGAATGATAGTATTAGAGTCAGGAGAGTAGAAGACAAGGCTGGGACTAGATACAGGGGTTTGAAGATTGGGTGCAGGTGTTACAGTAAACAACCTTCAAGGAGAAGGTAACTAGAGGGGGGCTGACACCAGCAGGCAAGAACCAGCTTCAAACTTTGGCTAATTACAATATCATTTGCTTTGTGGTTGTAAAATTTTTCCACCCTCAAAATTGCCGTGACAGTTCCAAAGCAACCATATAACGTATGAACATGTGAGGAAACTTAATTCTAGGAATTACTACCCAAATTCTTAGTAAAATCCAACCCCTTAACCTTGAATATTCCTCCTCTCAATTAGTAAGACTCTAAAAGATCAAAAACCACATCCTCCTGGTGTAGCTGCTCTTTTTGAGCCTGCCTGCTTCCTCTCTCTTGAGAGAGCATACTTTCTCTCTTGCTTTCCATAAAAACTGCTTGCTTTGACTTACATGGTGCATCCTGAAATTCTTTTCTTCCAGTGATAACCTGAAAACCTGAAAGAATCTCCACTCAGGGATGTAACAATAGTTTTAGAAAAGAAATGATATTTAGCTTGGGACTTAGAAAAGGACTAAGGTACCACCATGTGTAAAACTGAGACATTGTTCATGAAAAATTATTACGTCTTATCAGAAGTCATAGTAAAAACTGAAGGCAAAAAATAAAGCATCTTTAATCAGAGATTGCCAGACACATCAAGGATATAGCCTTCAGATGGGTTTCCTGTTAGAGAATCCTGAGCTGATCACCAACATAATAGAAAAATTATTGCTTGTGCTCTTAAGACATACGTGAAGTGAGCCTTGGTTAACAGTGGCCTGGAGAGATGCTGACTCTCCCCTTTTTTGCCACAGGTCTGAAGACAATGTGCTTCAAACCACATTTAGAAGTGGTTTGAATGCTCTTTAAAATTTCAAAGGAGATTACTACTAATTTCAAGAACATTACACATGAACACTTGGATTCTGATGTCAGAAATATCCACTTTTATGTTACATTTTCTTTTATAACGTTTAGTATGCATTGAAGTCCTTCAAAACAGTTTTTAAAGAGTTCAAAAGAAGAAAAATATATTACCTCTATTATTCAAACTGCAAAAAACAAAATGACATAAGTAAAACAATATAAATATATATTATATTTATGGGAAAAAAACATAAAATAAAAATAAAAGTTAGCCTTAAAAACCAAGGCATTTTATATAGTACACAATATTCAAATTTGTATAATTGAGTCTTTTATCAATACAATCAGCACTCCATATCCACGGATTCTGCAATTACAAATTCAACCAACAGTGGACAGAAAATATTTGGGAAAAAAAAATACAAAATAACAATACAATAATAAAAATTTAAAAAACCAAAGTAGTGTAACAACTATTTACATAATGTTTGCATTGCGTTCAGTTTTATAAGTAATCTGGAAATGATTAAAGTACACAGGAGGATGTGTGCAGGTTATATGCAAATAATACACCATTTTATTAATACTTGATGGACTTAAACATTCATGGATTTTGGTATCCACAGAAAGTCCTGGAACCAATCCCCCACAGACACTGAGAGATGACTGTATATGAAAGATGAAAAGAAAATTGATTGCTAATTTTTATCATAAATATGAGATAGATGATATTATAATGTCACTCTCTATTCAAAATTAAAATATTTCCATGAAAAACCATTGTAAAAGTTTAAACATTGCTTTTTGCTTCAAATAACATTATTATAAAATAATTAGTGACTTCCAGCTCAGCCTCCCGATTCACCATCATCTGTTAGGCCTGGATGGATTTCATGTGAAGGAGAAAAGAAATTGGGCTTCTAGAAGTTTCCAGCATGAAAATACTGCTTTCTTCCAGGATTATATATCATTATAAAGGCTGACAATGTCTAACTTGTGGCTCAAGTCAAATCATTTATATATGATCTGTTGTGCTGTGTTCCTAGGAACTGAAGTCAAATGGAGCCCAGCACGCTCCTTGGCTTGTCCAATCACAACTTGTTTTAATCAAGTTATCATTTCAATAACTTATAACAATGCCCAGAGACTCCCTGAATATACAGTGACACAGCTTAAGACACCCTTTCAAAATATTTCTGCTACATTAGCTTATCTACAATTATGAAAATTGATTCCAGAAGTATAAGAGAGATAGCATAACTTATTTTAAAATGCACAGAAGAGCAATAAATGGCACATGTTTCTATAAAAATAAATATATTTAATTAAGAAGTCATTGAGATTTGACCAGGAATTTACCAATTTGTCAAGTAACTTGAATAAATCATCAGTTATTTTTTAATCATTACCTATGGATATGTAATCTAATAAAAGAATATTCAGACAATTGTGTTTTCAACATATTAAAAAGCACTTTTGTGATGTAGATTTTGAAGAGAAGATTGCTCTTGGTTCTATTTAACCGTATTTCAGATATAGCTAGCTAAGAATGTCAGCACACAAGAATACACTTAAGTAATACATTAATAATAACATTTGGCTTAAAATATACTCAATTTTAAGCAGGAGGTTATTAATGTGTTATGAATCCATACTAATTATTACGGTAGAATGCCCAGAATTTAAAATAGGAAGCTAATTCATGATAGCAACTTTATTTTAAAAATTAATCTTAATTCGATGTCTAATAAGTGCCTTACCACGTACGTAAAGTTCTTTATCATTGTTGCTGTAGCATATGATTTGAGAACACATTAAAAAGCTATTCCTTTTTCTGACATCTAATTTGCATTAGGTTCTTAATTTTCAACTGGAAATAAATTAGGCATTCAAGAATAGAAGAATCAGAGAAATTATCTTATCAGTAACAATACTATTTTACCAAAGGCAGTAACAGTAAGGACACTAACAGACATGAATTTTCCACCATCAAATATATTTTACTCTATTAAATTCATGTTTACAAAGCTCCCATCAAATAAGTTCATGGGGCCAAATAAATAATACAATGTTTTTCCCCTCCAATAGGCTTTTGAATTTCCAAAATTTCGAAATTTTGAGTTTCTAAAATTTCCACAAAGAAATAATTCTCTTCATATACTTTTCTCTCCTTATTCTTAAGAGTTCTGAGTGTCTTTCTATAAATAAGATATAATTAGTACTGAATCCTAGGTATTCTTTAATAGAATCTTCCTTGAATCTGCAGACTTTCAGTCTCCTCTTAGTCCAAGGGCTCATCCCTTTGTACCTAGACTATTGTAGGAACCTCCAGACCTATGCTCTGTTTTCATTTCTCCCATCCTTACCACCCCTAGGTTCATGTTAGAATGATGAAAAGTGCCTGCTCAAAAGCTGCATGGTTCCTCATGACTTACAAAAATAAAGAATTGCATTCAAAGCTCTCCACAGTCTGGCATTAACTCACCCTCTCACTGTGTCTCCTGTGGCTCTCAAATAAAAGCTCTTGTCTCCACCTCACTACCTGAAAGCATGTCTCCAGAGCACTGCTGGGCTCACTTTGAAGTCACACTTTTCCCCAGGTCTCCAACAGAAGTTTGCACAAAACAAGCAACAGGCATGTGATATTTGCATTCATTCGAAGTCATAGGATCTTCAAAAGGCCATTTGGAAATCATCTAGTTCAAGTCTCTCATTTATTAAATACGAGTATTTAGTTGCACAGAAAGGTGATTAAATAAATTGTACATGGCCACTCAGCTAGATGTGACAAATCAGAACCAGAATTCTGCCTCACAGAATTTGATGATTTCATATCACACAAATAATTTAGAAAATTGGTAATGGTGATGAATAAGATGTAATGAGATGCTTTTATTGCCCAATGAAAACCTGCTGAGTTCCCTGCTCTCAACTCCCAATTGAGCAATTGCATTGGAAATAGTTCCATTTAAACTCTAGGAGCAATATTGTGACAAAGGAAATGAACTACATTCGGAGAATTTTCATGGAAAATAAGACAAATATGGGATATCTATGTTTAAAAAATCATGCTTTTTAAACAGAATTTAAATTTTTCCTCTGTAGTATACAATACAAAGGCCTATTTTCTTATTCTGTCCTCATGAATAATGCCATAATGACAAAACACATATAAATGTTAACTCCAGTTGGTAACTGGTTCTCTAAGGACTGCAGTATTGTTGACCAGGAAAAAAAAATCACTGAAAACTTTCTGAGCTAATCTGAGAAAAAAGGCAAACATTCTACAACTTAAGCATCTAAATAAATAGGAGCTTATACTAGCAACAAAACCAGCCAACCTGCTTCCTGCCTAAGTTATAGCAAAGGAACAGAAAAAGAAATTTAAAAACCAAAGTTATCTGCTGCCCTTGGAAGCACTTGTGTGCAGACAGTGGGTGTCAAAACAACAGCACAACAAGAGAGAGAACCACACTGAGATGGCAGGGGAGGTTTAAATACAGTGTCTTTGTGGATGAGCGAAGAGAAAACTACCAAAGCGATTTCTCCATTATACTTATAAATCATAGCAAAATGTGTTACTGGGTAGTTTTGGGTGATGATCTGATGCTCCAGCTATCTTCAGGGGCACGTTCAGTTTTAAATTAATGACAGTAATCTATCTGATCTATTACTTGCCTTCTCTTAGCTTTCTGCTGGTCTCCCTCCATTTACTTGTTCCACTTTTCCTCCTTCTTCTTCGTAATTTTTATAATCATCATGTCAAGATTAAACAACAGAGCAAAAACCTTTCCTCCAAAATCAAGTTAACTGAGATTCATCACTGTCTTTCTTGTGTACATCTGTGTGCACAATGTTTTCCAGATGTAACAAAAAGCTCCATGTGTTTCTTCCTTTCTGCATCTTTTTACCCCAATGGCAGACAACTACAGACACATCCTATCTTTCTCTATTCTTGAGCCTCCCTAGAAAATACCTACTCAGTAAGAATATAGTAGCAGTTGTTGCTGTTTTTTGTCATTTAGGATGAAACTATGGAGATATTTGGGCAATAGGAGAAGGAGGAAGTCCAATTTTCATCCTTAAAGATTAAAATAGATGAAGTCTGCTGTGGCAGTGGTGGTAACTGCACTCTCATGAACACTTACACTTGGAAAAACAGTAACTGGGACTGGAACTACTCCTCCCCCCACACGCAAAATGTAAATGGAAAATATAAGTTGCATGGATTCCATGTATACTACTGCAAAATAAGGAGGGAATCATGAAAATTGAGAGGCAAGGCTCATTGCTATAACAAAACCTTCACATGAGGCTTTACTGCCAGTAAATACAGTCTTTGTGACATATGAACAGAAAACCATAAAGGAGGAAAAGGGAGAGAATAAATGCATTCTAATAAGATGCAGAGAGAGATGGGAGAAAGAAGGTAGAATTTCAGGATACAAAATTGCCATCCTCATTGGAAGTAGCAAAGAGTAGCATTAAATCTTTGGATAAATTGATTATTGATTTAGAGGATAAATTTCAGGTCTTTTCCCAGAAGTTATAGAAAAAGTCAATTTGCAAATAATAAAACAGAAGAGGATAAAGAAAGAAAGAAAGGAGGGCAAAATGTCACTCTCAGAATTATAGGATTAATCAGGAATCACCAAAAACAAAAGCAATAATTAATATCCTAATGAAAGGAATATTTCCTAATAGAAATCATTTGATACAGGGTCCTGGGAGATCTAAACAAATTTAATTATACTCCCCCCCAAAGGTCACCCACATTATCAATCAACTAATACAGGACAAGGAAGTGACATGTACAGAGTTTTAAGGAAAAACTTTCACAATTAATTAATTTCCCACAGCTTTAATGTGTGAGGAAAACAGAAAGACATTTTCAATAAGAAAGGACTGAGAAACAAATCATTCGTTTTCACTTTTGGAAAAAAATCACTTGAAGCCTTACTTAGATGATAGAAAAATAAAAACAAAGGAGTTAGGGAATAGGGAAACAGAAGTTGTAAATTGAGGTCTCAAAATCAAATGTCCTACTGGAGGAGGGCTAGTCATATAGAAGCGTAAATTGGCTGATGAATGGCAATAGAAAGCGGTGAAATTTGTGGCAAACTGGAGAGTTCGTACCCCGCCTAGAGACAAAGACGTGAAAATGCTGAAAACATATTTTATCCTATCTGCTGCTTCTACTTAGCCAGAGGGACATCGTTTTTCAACCTCTGACATGTAAACACATTTGAGTTTTCCCTTCCTCGGCTCACACCCTGAGCTCAGCGGTCCACTTGGATTATAAAGTGGACTTTAAGCCCATGAGCAACACAGCCCTGTAGTGGTTTCTGAGTCTACCCTTCCTCCTCATCCGAGCCTACTCTAACATGCAGCACAAATCATGCCACGTCCTTCCCCATATGGTTCATGTGGGATTTCAGAGTACCTTTGATGGTGGGTTAAAATAATCACAAGTTGTGTTCTATTCCAGTACCAGCTAATAAAGCCTAACACTTATGCATAATTGGAACACTGTGCCAAGGAAGTTAAATTTATCCAAGAAAGCATATTTGTCTATATTTGTCTATTTTTAAGCTACATAGAGAACCATTATTGTCAATTTCATTGCAAGAAAACTTTTCAATACATTTAAAATCAGTGATTCATTGGTTCCTTAAAGCTTATATTAATTGGTCAAGTCTTTTATGCTAATTGGGGAAAAGCAATAACTATCAAATGGAAGATCTCTCTGCCATCTAATTTTTTTATCAAAGGTCTATAATTATATCTGCATTAATCATGTTTTAAAATCTATATTTATAGTTGAACCTAAACTATGTAAAAATTAATGGAAAAAGAAAGACCAAGGCCTGGTTATAAAGGGGATGTGAATTTTCTAGAGCCATGGAAAGACCCTGATGATAGTTTTTTCCAAAAGTGGAACAATTATTTGTATCACTTCATCTTCTCTCTCTCTGCCCCCTCAACGAAGTCTGAGACAAAGTTTCATCAAAGAAGAAAGGGCTGTTTTTTATGAGCGCTAGGTTCACACATTTGTTTTTTGAGGGAAAATACCTTATTCTTTCACTCAACCCCCTATCTGGGGAGTATTCTCCTAGACTGTGACTACCAGATGTGAACATCTGTAGAAATACAAATATTCATCCAACAAGTCTCGAATACCTAATATGTGGCAGGCGTTGTGTTAGGCACCAAAAACACAACTAAAAACAAAGCAGCTTTACTCCATACCTTCAAAAATATTGAAGAAGAGAATACTTTTAAACACATTTCATGAGGCTAATTATTACCCTGGATACCAAAGCCATGCAAGAACACTACAAGGAAGTTATAGGCCAATATTCCTTCTGAACACACATGCAAAAATCCTCAACAAAATACCAACAAACCAAATTCAAAGTCACATTAAAAGGATCATTCACCGTGATCAAGTGAGATTTATCACAAGGAGGCAAAGATCATTCAATAAATGCAAATCAATAAATGTAATACACCACATTAATAGAATAAAGGAAAAAATTATATGATCATCTCAATAGACATAGAAAAATCACTTGACGAAATTCAACATCCTTTCTTGATAAAAACTCTCAACAAGTTAGCTATAGAAGGAAGGTACTACAACACAACATTTAAGGCAAACCCATGGCTAAAATACTCAAAGGGGGAAAGTTGAAAGGTTTCCTTCTAAGACCAAGAACAAGACAAGGATGCCCACTCTCTCCACTTCTATTCAACATGGTACTGTAAGTCCCAGCCAGAACAATTAAGCAAGAGAAAGAAATAAAAGGCATCGAAATTACAAAGAAAGAAGTAAAATTGTCCCCATTTGTAAACTCCATGTTCTTATACAAGAAAAATTCTAAAGACTCCACAAAAAAAAAACAAAAAACAAAAACAAAACCACAAAACCGTTAGAACTAATAAACAAATTTGGTAAAGTTACAGGATACAAAATCAACATACAAAAGTCAGTTGCATTTCTATATGCTAACAATGAACTATCTGAAAAAGAAATCAAGAAAACAGTCCCATTTACTATAGCTACAAGAAACATGAAATACAGTCATGTGCCATATAATGACATTTTGGTGAAAAACAGACCACGTATAAGACGGTGGTCCCATAATATTATTATATAATGGAGCTGAAAAGGTCCTATCACCCAGTGATGTAAAGTCGTAGTGCAATGTATTATTCATGTGTCTGTGGTGATGCTGGTGTAAACAAACCTACTTCACTACCAAGCCATATATAAGTAGAGCACACATATTAGGTACTGAACATAAAACTTGATAATGATAATAAACAATTATGTTACTGGTTTATGTATTTACTATACTATACTATACTTTTTTATTGATGTTTTACAGTACACCCCTACTTATTAAAACTATAAAACAGCCTGAGGCAGGTCCTGCAGAAGGCATTCCAGAAGAAGGCATTGTTATCACAGGAGACAAGAAGCTTCATGTGTGTTATCGTCCTTGAAGTCCTTCCAGTGGGACAAGATGTGGAAGTGGAAGACAGTGATATTGATGATCCTGACTTAGGCTTAGGCTAATGTGTGTGTTTGTGTCTAAAAATGTCCCATGTTCATGGATTGGAAGAATTAATATTGATAAAATGTCCATGCCCTCCAAAGCAATCTATAGATTCAACACAATCCTTATCGAAATTCTGATGATATTTTTCACAGAAATAGAAAAAATATCCTAAAATTCATATGGAACCACAAAAACCCTGAATAGCCAAAGCAGTCTTGAGCAAAAAAGAACAAAGGTGGAGACATCATACTACCTAATTTCAAAATATACTCAAAATATACTATAAAGCTATAGTAACAAAAAAAGCATGGTACTGGCTTAAAGACAGACACATACACCAGCAGAAGGGAATAGAGAGCCAGAAATAAGCCCACACATGGACAGTCAATTGATTTTTTGATAAAGATGTCAAGAATACACAATGAGGAAAGGATAGTTTCTTTAATAAATGGTATTGGGACAACTGGATATCCCACATGCGAAAGAATGAAGTTAGACTTTTATCTCACACCATATATAAAAATCAACTCAAAATTGACTAAGACTTAATCCATTGAATCTTAATTAAGGACTTAAATGTAAGATCTGAAACTGTAAAGCTACTAGAAGAAAAAGTAGGAACAAATCTTCGTGACATTGCCCGAGGCAATGATATTTTGGACACAAACCCAAGAGCACATGTAACAAAAGTGAAAACAGAAAAATGGATTATATCTAACTAAAATCTTCTGTACAGCAAAGGAATCAGTATAATGAAGATACAACCTATTGAACAGGAGAATATATTGCAAACCAGACATCTGATAAGGATTTAATATTCAAAATATATAAGAAACTCAAACACCTCAATAGTAAACAGATAACCCAATTTTTAAAAGATAGGTAAAAAATTTGAAAAGATATCTCTCAAAAAGAGGCATACACATGGCCAACAGATATATGAAAAAAATGTTCTATGTCACTAATTATTAGGAAAATGCAAACTAAAATCACAGTGAGATATCACCTCATAACTGTTAGAATGTCTATTATAAAAAAATAAAAGATAATAAGTGTTGGTGAGGATGTGAAAGAAAGGAAATTGTTGCACAGTGTTGCTGGGAATGTAAATTAGTACTGCCTTTATGGAAAACAGTATGGAGATTCCTCAAAATATTAAAAATAGAACTATCACGTGATCCAGCAATCCCACTACTCGATATATATCCAGAGAAAATGAAATCAGTATTTTGAAGAGATTATCTACTCTCCCATGTTCTTTGCAGCATTATTCACAATAGCCAAGATATGGAATCTAATTAAGCATCCATGAACAAATGAATAGATAAAAAAATGTGATATATATACACAACAGAATACTATTAAGCCTTTAAAAAGAAGGAAATTCTGTATTTGCAACAACATGGATGAACCTGGAGGGCTTTTATGTTAAGTGAAATAAGCCAGGCATAGAGATTGTTCACAAATATCACATGATCTCACTTACAAGTAGAATCCAATAAAAGTTGAATTCATAGATGTTGACACTATAATGGTGATTGCTAGGAGATGAGGGTGGGGGCTTAGGGAGATATTAGCCAAAACATATAAATTTTCAGTTAGATAGGAGGGATAAATTCAAGAGATCTATGGTCTAACATGGTGACTATAGTTAATAACAATGTATTGTATTCTTAAAAATTTCAAGACAGTAGATTTTAAGAGTTCTCACCACAAAAATAAGTACATAAGGTAATGCATATATTAAGTAGCTTGACTGAGCCATTCCACAATGCATACATATTTTGAAACATGATATACACAATAAATATATACAATTTTTATTTGTCAATTAAAAATTAAATAAAACAACCCCCACACAAAAGAAAAATAAATTCATAGTCCAGAGGAAAGAATGATAAGTAAACATGCAATTATAATACCATGCAATATGAGCAATCTGTACTGCAATGAAGGACGCTGTGAGAGTCTTATGAAGACACATAGGCCAATTAAGCAGGCATCAGGGAAGGCTTCTTATCCAAACATCAGTATGGAAGATGAACAGGGGTAAGATTTCAGGCTGCAGGGAGATGGATGTTCATAAAGGCCCAGCAATTGGAAAAAATGTGGCACAGTGAAAACCTGGAAGAATAGTGAGCCATGAAGCTGAAAACTCTTGTGAAATGTATTAAGAACTTTAACTTTATTTTCCTAGATTAAATGGGGGGAGCTATCAAAGAGTTTTAAGCAAAGACATGACATGATCACATTCACCTTTTAGAAAATGTTCTCCAGTCATGGTGTGGAGGAAGAAGACGCAAAACTTAAGTCTGGGAAACATGGTAGTTGGAATCAGGGTAAAAGATCGTGTGGACAGTGGGAAGTAGCAGTGAGAATAGAGAAGGCGATAGAGATGTTTAGGAAGGAAACCTGACCACCCCGTGGTGGTTCTTTGGATAGCGTTGGTTTGGGGTGGGGTCAGGGCTATCCCTGCCCTCCTGCTCCTTAGAGCTGAAGTCTTTGAGATAGTTACCAGAGAGCCCCTAAGCATACCTCATCTTAGTGGTCAGTTTTATTTTCACCATCAGTGTCTTCCCCAGATACACACAGGATCTTGCCACCAGATCCTGTCTTTTCACGTTCACTTTTATGTAAAACTCTTTCTTAGCACTTCTTTCAAAAGTCAATGTTTACAATTTCTGCTTTTTCTGCAGAAGAATGAAATACAATTCAGTCTGAACTTTCAAGGAGTCACAGAAACAAAACTTGCATATTTTCTTTCCCAGAAGAAATCATATTAAAGATAAAAGTAAGCTATTCATTGATCTATTCAATAAATATTTATTAAGAGTCTGTTATATGCCAGGCACCATTCTTGCTGCTGGGGGTACAGCAGTAAACCAAACACATACAGAGTCTGTCCCCATGATGGAGCTCAGTCTTTAGGGACAAAAAAGACGCTATATATGCACACATACTATATACACACACAAACTATCTGCATATACACACACGTATGAATTTATATATGGATATGTATAAATGTATATGTCAATATATAATTTGTCTGGTGGCTAGAAGAGGAAAGGCTTTGCTATAGTGCGCCAGGGAAAACACCATTACGAAGATGACCTTTGAGCAAACTCTAAAGGAAGTGACAGAGGAAACACACGTATCTGGGAGAAAAATAATCTGGAAGTGGGTGGGATCAGGAAGCAGTAACTTGCCTGGCATGTGTGAGGAATGACCCGTAGATTACTATAGCTGGAACAGAGTGGGCAAGAGGAAGAGCCTGGGAGATGCATTTGGTGGACGAGTGAGCAGGGATGGGATTGTAAAAACTTTGCCTTTTTCTCTCATTGACTTGAACAGCCATCGGAGTGTTTGAGCAGAGGCATGATGCCATCTGACCCGGGTTTTAACAGGTTCCCTCTGGTTTCTGAATAGCAGATAGATTGCAGGAGGGCAAGGGTGGAAGCAAAAAGACCAGTTAGAAAGATTTTGCAATAATCCAGGATAATCCAGGAGAGGATGGTGGCTTGGGCTGGAGTTTTAGCAATGGCAGTGGTAAGGCGTTGTCACATTCTTGTTATGTTTTGAAGAAGTGTCCACAGACTTTGCTGAAAGAACCCAGGTGGAGTGTGAGAGACATCAAGGATTTTTCCCAGGTTTGGTGCTGCAGTTTTCTTAGACAAGTCTTAGGCGACCCTTTTAGGCGAGTCTGCTGGGACTGTCCTCGATTCCTCCAAAATGACTTCACAGCCTTTGACTGCTGGCTTCCCTGCTAGCCATTTTCTTCTCTTTAAGACGAGGACGTTTAAGTGTCCCTCCCTCCATTACCTGCCCCACCTTTTTCCAAATATCAACCATCCACATTCCAAAGGTGTCAAATGTGTGGGAAGACTAAACTATTTTTAAAAGTGTCATAAGTGACTACAACTTAAAAGCATAAATGTTGGTGCTTTGTCTGCACAGCCTCTTTTCCTCCGTCCAGAACTAATTCTCAATGCAGACACAGCAGAAAGCAGAATGGGGATTAGGTTGGCTCCAGAAAAGTTCATCTTGTTCTGTGGGAATGATCTAATTTACCCACATTTTTGAAAAGTACATTTACTATATTTATCATATTGTGCCATTGAATTAAAGACCAAATAAATTTGCCTCTCGGCAGAAAGTTAGGGAGACAGAAAGCATCCGTAGACCACCCAGGGAAGCCACCAGGCAAACAAAATGAGAAAAGATGCCGCTGCCCTTCCAGCTCTGAGGCAATGACCCATTCCTTTGGACGAAGGATGCTGGGATGTTCTAATGAATTTGTTCTGCCTGAAACCTTTCTCTCAATTCCAGGACCATTAAAACATCTGAAAATAGTGGGAAAGAAAATGGTAAATCATGCAAAAAAACATAAAAAAAAAATCTGAATTAATGTACGTGAGGATGAGGAGGGCCTCTCATGCTCCTTAGCTAAAGTCAAATTATTGCTTCTCTTGTCCATTCATTCAGCCAAAACACAACCTTTAAACCAAGCAAAAGAGAGAATACTTCATCTTGCCTTTTCGTACAGATTCCTTGAAGCTCTAAGTAGAGGCCTGACATGTTAAGCATGTATCAAAGACTCCAGATAAAGGAATAATACTCTGATTATAGAATTTAGGCATCAACTAGTGAGGGGAAATTTGAGGGAATACCAAAGTATTTCTAGGACATTTTACATTTTACTTTGCCTTCACTCAGGCTGTGATGTTTGGTCATCTCTACTCAACGTTCTACAGCTCTCTGTAATAGGCCATCCCAAGAACCCCACTGGCATTTGTCAAAATATTCCCAGAGATATTTTCTACCGTCTTTCAGGATCTTTCACTTAATGCAACTTTTCTTCCTTGCTCCTTTTTTATTATGACCTAATTATCACTTTGACTAGATGCTCATGCTCTGACATTTTATGATTGTAACATTCTTACATAGTTGTCATTATCCTATGTATTTTAATTTATTTACATACTATAAATATTTGTCTTTGCCTTCCATGTAAAACTACAAATTTTTTATACCTAGGGATAATGTCTGATTGTTAAAATGTGCCAAAACTTTTAGCTAGTGTCATATAGGTCTATATATTAATTGAGAACATGTATAGCAAAATCATAAAATCAAAATAAGAATAAGTTTCCAAGTATAAAATTATAATGTTTCAGATTTAGTTTCTATAAAATGGAATCATACTATAGCACTATTTGTTTCAACTAAAATACCTAAAATAACAAGAATATTTTTAATTATCTGTAATTATTTAAGCAATCAACACAAACAGGGAAACCAAAAATTCCATAACAAGATGTTATGTATTTACTCATTCTGACATTACTAAATATAGCACCTATATCTAAAATTACCACTAAGAAATTTATAGTGTGATTTCAAAATGTAAAATAAATGAATTAAGACTATACCATTTTGTCAAGAACACTCTAAAGAGGTTGTGCTACAGATAAATGTGAAATATGGTTGTGAAATACTGTTACCTCCTAGAAGGGACTTAAAAGGAAAAACAATAACACAGTGGATTCAGCAAGCCCTCCAACGAAGCTACTCCTTAGTGTTATAAAAGACTTGAAGCCATGTCTTCTCTCGTTAGCTTGTGTTCATCATAGAACAGAAAGCTGTGATAACGGGCAATACAGAATTGGCCTTTGCCAAATAACTTTAATCCATCTTCCCAAAGACTAGTTCTCATTAATTTCAGGAACCACAGTCACAGCCAGAAAATCAACAACAGCAACAAAAGTGGATAAATGGCTACTTCGACAATGTGTTCTGAACTCTGTATAATTCAAAACTGAGAGATAGGAAAAAATTAAAACAGAGTCAACATTCAACTCAAAAATAGATACATAAATTCTTGTCCCTGGAATGATAAGTAAAATATTCTAAACTGAAATTAATGGATCATCTCGTGGAGTGCACCCCAGCAACTCATTTAATGATTCAAACAAACCAGTTTTCCTGCACGATCACTTGACTCAGTTCCTCTATTCAGTTTCACCAGCCTTTCATCTGTGGAAGCCAAGGATCTTGGAGTCATCGTGATACCTTTCTGTCTCTCAATTTCACACCTAATTTATCAGCAAATTTTGTCTGCTCTACCTTCAAATATCATAAGGCTACTTGTCACCACCACCATTGCTATGATGCTGGTCTGAGCTTTGGTCGCCTTTCCCCTCAATTATTGAAACAGCTTCCTAGTCTGGTTTCTCTGTTTCCTACTTGCTTTCCTTTAGTCTATTCTCAAAGCTGCAGCCTCTTAAAATCTAATGCAGGTAATCATTTCTCTGTTCAAAATCATGAAACAGATGAAATAGTTTCCCATTCCACCCAGGGTAACAGCCTTCAAAGGCCCTACACAATGAGTCCCTCTTTCCTTTCAGAGTTTGTCTCCTGATTCTCTACCTCTCTCTGCTCCTGTAACTGGTCTCCTTTCTCTCATAAATCACATCCCATCTTGAAGCCTTTGCTGAAGACATTCTCTCATTGTAAAATGTTCTTTTCTCACATTCTCAAGGTGAATGTCCTCACGACCTCTAAATATTTACTTACATATCACCTTCCCAGGGAGGCTTAGCCCATTAAAAACTGCAACTTCCACATCTTTGCAATTGTGAATTGCGCGGCTATAAACATTCTAGTGCAGATGTCTTTTTTATAGAATGTTTTTTTTCCTTTGGGTAGATGCCCAGTAATGGAATTGCTGGATCAAATGGTAGTTCTACTTGTAGCTTTTTGAAGTAACTCCATATTGCTTTCCAGAGAGGTTATACTAGTTTGCAGTCCCACCAGCAGTGTATGAGTGTTCCTGTCTCTCC
>CAUYSK010037942.1:55000-84755 GCA_963575035.1 Avahi laniger | reverse complement strand
CTAGTCCTTTATTAAATATGTGATTTGCAAATATTTTCTCCCACTTTGTAGCTTACCTTTTCATTTTCTTAATACAGTTTTGGCATAGCAATATTTTAAATTTTGATAAAGTCTAATTTCCAGTTTTTCTATTTTATGGACCATGTTTTTCTGTGAAGTCTAATACCTTATGTCTTGCCCTAAATCTTGAAGATTTTCTTCTATTTTTTAAAAAGTTCACAGTTTTACATTTTACATTTAACTCCAAAATTTATCTTGAGTTAATTTTGTATAAGATTAGAGACTTAGGCCAGGCTCTTTTATCTTTCTTTTCTTTTCTTTTCTTTTTTTTTTTTTTTGTTTTCTTATCTTATTTTCTTTTCTTCTATTTTATTTTTTCTTTCTTTTTTTCTTTCTGTTTTTTTCCAATTTTTCTTCTTTTTATCTTTTTTTTTTTTTTTTTGCCTATAGATGTACAATTATTTTAGCACCGTTTTTTGAAAAGGGTACCCTTCCTCTACTGAATTGGTTTTTCACCTTTGTTAAAATTGGTTGAGCAGATTTGTGTGGATCTGTTTCTGGATTATCTGTTCCATTTTACTGATTTATGTGTTTATCCCTCCAACAATACGACAGAGTCATGATAACTGATACTATGTAATAAGTCTTGAAATCAAGTAACTGATTCCTCCAATTTTACTCTTCTTTTTCAAAATTTATTTTTGTATTCTAGATCCTTTGCATATTTATATTAATTTTAATGTAGACTTGTTCATTCCAGAAAAAAATCATGCTGAGATGTTTATAGGAATTAAACCAACTCTATATATCAATTTGTGGAGAATTAATATCTTTATTATATTGACTCTTCCAGTCCATGGACATAACATGTATCCCCATTTGTTTAGATCTTTTAAATTTTTTCTTCAGTATTGTGTGATTTTCAGCACAAATTTTCACGCAAATTCTGTATATATTTTGTTGGATTTACACCTAAATATTTCATATTTTGAGCAACTATAAATGGCACTATACTTTTAATTTTGGTTTCCATGTGTTCATTGTTAGTATATCAAAATTCAATTGATTTTTGCATGTTATTCTTCTATCTTGAATCCTTGCTAAACTCATAAGTTATGACAGTTTGGGGGATTTTTTTGTACATTCCTTAGGATTTTTTACATTGTCAATCATTTCATCAGGTACAGTTTTATTTCCTCCTTTTTACTCAGAATACATAATGTTTCTTTTCCTTGATTTATTGGTTACAGCTCCAAAAATTATGTTGAGAGATTTGAGCATGGTCATTACAGTCTTATTCACATTCTTAGAGGGAAAGCATCAAGTCTTTCATCATTAAGTATCATGTTAGCTGTAGGATTTTTGTAGATGTTTTTTATCAAGTGTCAAGTTGACAAAGTTCCTCTGTATTCCAATTTTCTTAGTATTCTTGTAATAGATGGGTGTTGTATTTTGTAAATTGTTTTTTCTGCATCAGTTAAGAAGACCCAGAGGTAACATAAAATTCTGAGACTGTCAAATACCTATATTTTAAATTGAAGCCAGTACTTTTTTCTTTTGGAAAGAGCCAGATAATAACCATATTAGGTGTTGTGTGTCACATATTCTCTCTGTTTAATATACTTGGTGTATTTTTTTTCAACTTTTTAAAAGTTTAAAGATCACTTCTAATTAATGACTGTATAAAAACAATCCCCTGGTCACATTTGAGACATGGGCTTTCATTGTCTGACCCTGTTTTGGGTTAATTTTTCATGTTGGTACATTTTCCTCATGTGAGATATAATTTTTTTTTTTAATGTTAGCTTTTCCTTAGGACAGATTGATTTTTACATGGGTTCTTCTTTGGCCTGGATTATAAAAAAACACTTGAATTAGTTTGGAACCAATTATGTCAATTTATTTGTTTTAAAAATGTATATCAATAAGAAATCTAAATATTAATGTCACAACATGATGTGATGGTGGCCAGTATTTTTATTTTACTTTTTCTTTTTACTGTCTAAATTATACACTACAGAGGAATTTTCTGCTTTTCCTATTTTTCTTAAATACACATTAGGCATGAATTAGACTTCAAAGAATCCAGGTTTTATTCAGAGGCTCAGATTAAATTCCATATTTGTGCAAACACTGAGGGCAAACCTTTTATCTTTGAGTGGATGTTAAACTCTCATCACTAGTCTCTAAGCCCTGTGCCTTTTCCAAAATTACAGGGGACCAAAGCAGCATGGGCTTTTCATATTACTTATTACGTTTCCTTGTTTTTTGGATTTGATTTCTCTACTTATTTCTGACACCTGGGTATTTTTTGGTTTTTTCCTTCTTATTTTTTTTCCTTTCCTTATTTCTCATGGAAAGAATTAGCACATATATTTATTCAGCCTGTTATATTGCTTAATATACTGTGATTTTGCAGTGCATTTTCTTAGGTAATTCTAACAACAACCCAAGTCTCAGCAGTAGTTGTCTGCTCCTTCCCTCCATACTCTAGACTTGTGTCAGGGCCTCATAGGAGTCAACACTGTAATACAAGCAAGGAAAGAACAGTGCTGCTCCACATAGTACTGGGAAAATCATGGAGAAAGCATGAGTTATGTTGTGGTACTCAAGTAACTGAGTTTAACACAGTGGAAGATGAGAAAGACCTCAGGACGCTGGTGTACCGCACGGTTGGACGGATGCATTGAGGGAACCAGAGAACACATATTGCTCTCCCACGTAATCCTCTCCTGAGATTTGGTGGAGACACATGCATTTAAAATATTATGAATTTTAATAATTTTCTCTTCATTAATCATGGTAGCAGCCAAAGCTCATATAGTTTTGTTTTGGTTTTGGTGTTGTTTTTGCTTTGGGAGCGGGCAAATAGGGACCTTTTCTTTTTAATATAACTACATTAAAAGAATTTTCACCACATATTTAAGAGATATGGAAAAGCAAAAACATAAAATATTTGTATATGCTATTTTCTTTAAAAACATTATATCCAGTCACTTTTCCTGGTCCAATGAGGAAACTGATTCCTAAGTAGGGCTTGATATCGTCTCCCCCAGAGGGCCTAAATCACTAGTGTCGCTTTAATTTATTGTATATATGTCAAGTTAGAATATAAACAAAAAAAATCAAAATTCTAAGTCATTGAAGACATTATCAAACTATTATTACACTTAAATTTATTAAACATATTTTTATGCCCTATCTGAATAACTTTAAAAGATAACTTTATTTGAAAAATGAATAAACTCTATGATTAAATTTATTTCAAGGTTTAGCTGGGGTCATCACTTTTCCTGATCAAATTAGAATTTGTCAATTTTTTTATTTCACTAGATTTAGGGGATACAGATGGTTTTCTGTTACATAGATGAACTGCATCGTGATAGATACAGGGCTTTTAGTGTACCCGTCACCTGAATAGTGTACATTATACCTGATGAAAAATTAGATAATTAAAATTTAATGTTTAATTATGAACACATTTCCACACCCTGGATATATTCTTAAATAATATAATTGTGATTTAATGCCTCAGTTTAGATTCTTTTTAATCTTAAGTCTAATATCACTCAAAAGTCTGACTCTTTAAAAATAAAATTTAATGATCAAGAAAATCCAGAATAGATCATTCTAAATCTAGAAGACAATAGGTGAAACTTTGGAAAACATAAATGATCTGCTGAAAAAAAAAGAAAAAAAAAGGGAGACAGAAAGAGAGAATAAAGAAACTTAAAGTATGTGTAAAAAGCAGATTTCTCAGGGAGTAGATATATGTGGTAGAAGATGATTATACTTATCTTGAGGGAAGCTAGTGGCTGATCAGGAGATGATGATAATTATTGTATATCTGAGATTTCCAATAGATACTTAATAAGATTTTACAAGAAGATCTGATGGTTTCTTGCCCAAATTCTATTAACATCTAGTAGATTGTATGCTGGAGCCATCTTGTAATGACTAATGAGAACAAGTAAATAAATATTTGAAAACTTTGCCGTACGGTAGTTAAACAGTAAGTAGCTTGAAATCAGCCTCAGTAGCAGTATTTGCACCATGGAAATCAGCAAATGAGACCAATCAGTCTTTTTTTTTTTTCCCTCAGAGAAAGCCAGTTTACCAGCATAATAATGACTCTTTTCCAGAAATCGGACAAATCACTGAATTTTCTAGGCATAAGTCTGAGAAGAAAGGTTGTATAACTTTGATATATCGATATGAACCTAAAATTAGAAATTTTAGTTGATAATGGGAAATAAAAATAAGAAACTAAGGAAATGGACACATCTCAAATACGAGATTTAGTCATCATTCTAGTGTTGACTCCTACATAGCATTTATATCATGTTACATCTATTACGATAAACCTATGGTATCAAATGTATGGATAAACATATAGATACCTATGGTATCCTATGTGTGGGTCAAGGGAAGCCTGAATTGACAAATAAAATACTGAGCATGGGAAATAGGATTTTAAATTTAAAAGAATCTTTCCTACAAAAGAAAATACATTTGTGACACAATTATTATTGTAACTATATATGGATTTAAGATATTTCCAGGTAAGCACTGTCTTCATCTTACTTTAGAGATGATGAAAACTCCCCCCTTGTTGCCTGATTATTCAGGCAAAAATATTTTTCCTGTCTCTTTAACATGAGGCAAAATATAATCGACCATATTATTCTCATTAGAACTGAGTTATACAAATACAGAAAAGAGCACTGATTATGCTTCAAATAATAAAAGTCTGGAATTTTCAAAACTTGGCAATAATTAAAATGTCAGGAAATTAGATCCCTAATGAATATTTGTGAAATAAACACATGAATGATTGTAACATTAACTATTAAATTATGAGAGAGAAGTGAACTGATTTACACAAGAATTAAAATGTTTTCACAAGATGGTAGATGGGTAAAAGTAAGACAAAACTGGTAACAGAAGGACAAATAATTATTTTGATATAAATATATATAGATACATACCTGATTTTGTTTTTTATATATACAACAAAAGAAAATATATATATATTCTATTTCTAAACACATTTACAGTTATCAATCAGTGTACCCAATGCAGTGGATGTGCCCCAATAACATTTAACAGTCAAGTAGGCAGGAAGGGAAAGTAACTGGGACCATGTGAACAATTCCTTGCTTCAGTTACTTGTTAACTGTGGCTGCAGCTGTCTGAGCAGCTGTCCAGGGGAAACCTGACGCCCAGCGTGCTTCTGTAGGTGGCAGAAGAATGGCAACGAAGAACAGGAAAGGACCAGATACACTAGCGGAAACCAACTAACCATGGTGAAGCTTTCCCCTCCATGTGTGCTAAGGGAAAAGACTAACCGTGCCTCCTTGGAATGCTGGGGTCTCCTTCTCACTCAGTTGTTTTTACAACCCTTCCCTTGTTGCTCTTAGTCATCTTGTTTTAAGTCTAGATATGTTTCCAAAACTTATTTTCTTTCTCATAATTCATTATTTTGCTTTTCCACCATATCTTCCCTCAACACTTAAAGTTTTTTTTTTTTTATTTGTTTGTTTGTTTCTAACCCTATTTCCTTAGTTGCTAATAGCTGGGAATATCATGAGTATTTAGTATGTTATGTAGCATTCTCGAATCTCCAGAGTATTTGTGGTCAAAACTTTTATTAATTGTTCTCAATAACCTACTAAAAACGAGCTTTACAGTTGATATTCAAATCTGGATAAGATGGAGAAACAGGGATTAGATTTACCTTCTGCTTTAAAAGATTAAAAAACTGGATGAAATATAATAAATCAGCTCACACTTCATTTGACATGAGGGAACAAGGGACAGTTATTCCTGAAAGATGGGAAACAAATGAGGTAAATCTCAGCTTACTGACTGGGGAAGGTTTCCAAGATACAGTGCAGACGGTGGAACCACTCAGGAGATGGGACTGGAAACCGAGGAGAGCCAACGTGGCTAGCCTTCACAGAAGAGGGATAGAAGGAAAAGAACTGCTCAGAGAGAGAGTTCCAAGTATCTGCAGAAAAACTCAACAGCTGTCTGAAACAGCTGTCCAGTGATAACCTGATTCCCAATATGCATCTGTAGGTGGTGTTTGTGTGAGTACTGATAAGCACACATGTGAAGAAGCTACTCAAGGCCTGAAAGAACCACCCAGAAGTATTAGAGAAAATTGTGCCTGGAGATTACGGAGGGTCTAGAATAGTGGCTATTCCCAATAGCCAGAGCAGGATTGCTCATAATGCACATGGCATCAGTAAGAGTACTAAGAAGAAGGTTCTTGCTTCAGTAATGTGGAAAAAATTATAATAACTTTAGACTAAATGGTGCTCTTATGTTAGCCAGGGGAGCCTAAAACCATGACTCAAAAGAATCAAACTGATTTAAACTCACTTAACTGTGTCACAGAACAAAGCTTAAGAATATGATACCAAAAATACGTAAATAAATAGTCCTCATATAATAAGGTAAAATTCACAATGCCTCATATTTGACAAAAAATTTCCAGGCAAGCCTGCAAAGAATGCAAAGAAGGAAAAAAAAAATACCCATAATGAGGGAAAAGACTGATCAAGTAAAACTGAACCAGAAGTGGCACAAAGCATTGCATTAATAAGCAAAAACATTTAAAACCATTATTATAACTCTATTCCATGTGCTTACAAAGCTAGAGGGACAAGTAAACTTGATAAGGAGAGTTATGGAAGAAATTTTTTTAAAAGAACCCAAACTGAATTTCTATAGATGAAATCTACAAGATCTGAAATGAAAAATTCACTGGATAAGATTAAGTCCATGTTGGATGTTGCAGAAGAAAATATTAGTGAGATGAAGAAACAGCAAAAGACATTATCCAAATGAAACACAGGGAGAAAAAATGTGAAAAAGAGTTGGAAAACTTTACATGGCCAAAATATGTGTAAGTGGGGTCTCCAAAATAAGGAAAGGGGAATATAAAAATATGTTTTATAATTAGTGGCCCCAAATTTTCCAAATTTGATGAAAACTATAAATTGCTAAATCCCAGAAACTCAATGAACCCAACCTCAAAAATCATGAAGTATACTATACTAAGGAATCACACAATAAATTGCTTAAAAACAATGATAAAGGGAAAAAAATAAAGCAGTTAGTGAATGACACATTGCATATAGAGGAACAAAGATAAAGATGACAGATTGCTCATTAGAAATAATTCAAGTTTCAAGACAGGTTGGAATGTTATCTTTAGTGCACTGAAATTTTACATTTATATGTATGTGTGTGTATATATATATACACATATACATATACATATGTGTGTATTTTTATCTATCTTTTAAACCAAGAAAAAATATCTTTATAAAAGGAAAGTGAAATAAAGATGTCTCAGAAATAAAAAGAAGCTGAAATAATTCATTACCAGCAGACCATCACTACAATAAATATTAAAAGAAGTACTTTAAAAAAAAAAGAAGGAAAATGATACCAGATGGAAATTTGGATCTACTCAAAAGAGCAAAGAGTACAGGAAATGGTAACTACATGGGGGAATAGGAGGCATTTTCTTATTAAATATCTTTGAAACATAATGAACTGTATAAAGCAAACATAGGAACAGTATATATAGCATTTATAACATATGCAGAACTAAAATGTATAACAATAATAGCATAAAAGCCAGAAGAGAAAAAAATAAATATACTGTTAATAAGGCTCTAATTCTATATTTGAAGAGTGTATAATCACTTGAAGATAGACTATAAGTTAAAAATATATGCTATAAATCCTAAAGCAGCCTTTAGAATAACACAACGAAGAGTTATAGCTCCAGAAGTCAAAAATAAAATAAAATGGAATCTTAAAATACTATTTTATGATTTGTATATTCTACATTCTAAAGAAAAAATCTATAATCTACAGTACATAAATAATGGAAAAAAGGAAATAAAGGGCAGATATAACAAATGTAATATATATTTCAAGATGGTATACTTAAACCCCACTATGTCAATAATTATATTAAATGTCTATTTGTTCCCCCAATTAAAAGGCAGAGATTATCAAATTGAATAAAAAATCAAGACTGAACTAGATGCTGCCTATAGTGAATTCCCCCTAAATACAGTGATCCAAATAAATTAAAAATGGAGTATGGAGAAGATAAGCAAGTTAATAGCAATTATAGAAAATTAGAGAGGCTATATTAATATCACACAATAGATTAAGAAAAAATTGTATATCTATAATAGTTATTAAGATGGTCAACTTATCAAGAGATATAGTGATCATAAATATTTATGAACCTAATAACAGAAATTTAAAAGACATGAGGAGGAAACTTAGAGATCTCTAAGAAGAAATAGAAAGTTGACAGTGATAGAGACTTCAACACCACCATCTTGATAACGGATAGCACAACTTACAATCAGTAAAATTATAGACTTGCATGATACCATCAACCACCTTGGCCTATGTGGCATTTATAGATCACTCTACTCATTTATTGCAGAATGAAGATTCTTTTCAAGGGCACTCTGAACATTAAGCAGGATGGAAAAAATTCTGACCCATGTAAATTCTGTACATTTAAGAGTATATAAGTCATACCAAATGTGTTCTCAGGTCACAAATTCAATTTGAATCAGTAACAAAAAGATATCTAAACAGCTCCCAAATATTCAAAAACCAAATAATTCACTTCTAAATAACCAGTGGGTCACAAAAGGAATCAAAAGAGAAATTAGAAAGCACCTTGAATTGAATAAAAATAACACAAGTCAAAATTTTGGTGATAAAGTTAAAATGTTACTTAGAAGGAAATTTTTAGCATAAATAACTCTGTTACAACAGAAGAAAGATCTAAAATTATTTATTGATTTGAGATTTTAGATAAAGCATTAAAAAAAAAGCAAATGAAGCTAAAAGTCAAAGAAAAGAAATAATAAAGGCCAGAACAGTTATCAATTAAATAAAAAACATAAAAATAGTAATGAGCATTAATGAAATTAAAAGGTGATTTTGGAGAAAATCAATAAAATTGACAAAACTCCAGGCCCATAGACAAGGAATAATAGAAAGAAGACTAAGTACCAACCTACCAACAACAGGAATGAGAAAGGTATCATCACTATAGTTTTTACAGGTTTTAAAAGTATAATAAGGGACTATGAGAACACCTTCATACCAATAAACTCAACACCTTCCACAAAATGGACACAGTTCTTGAAAGACACAAACCACCAAAATGTACTTAAGAAGTAATACATCATGTAAATAGTCCTATATCTAATAAATAAACTGAATCTGTAGTTAAAAACCTTCTCACAAAGAAACTCCAGGCACCAATGGAATTCCACTGAACATTGAAGGAAGAATTAATAGCAATTATATAATAATTTCTTCAAAAAAAATTGAAGAGGCTATAATATTACCTGACTCCTTCTCTAAGGTCAACATTATTCTGAATAAAAATAGGAAAGAAACATTTCAAAAAATAAAAATTATAGACTAATATTCACTATAAACACAGATATAAAAATTTTAACAAAATTTTGACAAAACTAGCCCAACAATATTTAGAAAACATAATATACCATAACCAAGCAGGATTTATTTAAGTAATATAAGGACAGTGTAACATCAAAACAAATCATGTCAACAGACATACATATATATATATTGACACAATAGTATTCACACACACACACATTTTTGTCTGTTAATATTGGTGTTAGTATACATACTCACACACGTGCACACATTTAAATGTGCTAGGTGATATATTTCAGTTACAGCTTTCCAGTCTTTTTTCTCTATGTAGTAAATATTTACAGAGGTTCCTTTACGTACCACCGTGAGCTGACTTGGAGAAAGATCAGACTGTTTATTATGCTGGTGTACACTGTCCTCAACTAGGACTAGCGACAGGACAAGGCTGTCTCACGTGGGTATGCCATCAGAGAGACTTAGGAACCAGCTCGTTCACCTGGGCATTCCATAAACTTATTGGGTCATAGAATCTCACTGTGACGTCAGCAGCTATATCGGCTACATGGCAGACTTCAAACAAAAAGGCTGAGGGAATTGAAAAAACACCAGAGGATATTGTTTTCTTCTATTTTAAGAGGAATGGAAATGTACACTTGGAAAAAGCTGTTTTGTGCCAGGGAATAGTAGAGAATGTTGGATTGGAGGGTATTTTTTCCCAAAATCAATAGCTCAACTTTTTAATAAACAGGATCATATTATATATTCAGTAACAGAATGAAAGTAAAAGCTGCTTGAAGAGCAAGGACCACATTTTATACCACTTTTTATACCTAACATCAATTACAAAACAAGTGTTTAATAAATGTTTTTCTCCTAACTCTAAGCCAGTCTTTCCCATAGCAGCATGCTGTGTCAAATACATATATAATTCACATTAATAGGCTACCAGTCAAATATTTTACTGACTGAAGATAAACATTATTGTGCTTTCTCATTCTTGATAACCATTTAGTTAATGTTATGAAGCAGTAACGATATAGATCTATGAACACCATAGATCACAACATCTATCCAACAAGCGCTAAGTAAAAATGTCAATGCTGAACGCTGTTTATTTTTCAATTTCTCTGATGAGATATTAGATATGACTGAGACACGCACGCTTGTTCCTCCTGAAGTAGAATTGCCTGGTAGAAGTTGAACAGAAGGATGTATGACAATGATTTTAATTGAACATTTACTGAGTGTCAAACACAGTAGGAGATTTATGTCTTTATTATTCCTACAACTTTTGAGTAGTTACTGTCTTTAAGACACTGTCTTCTGTGCTGGCAAAACAGTGGTGAATGAGACAAACTAGGCCCCGTGTTGATCCAATGTTCCAGTGGGAGAGAGACAGTAAACAAATAAGTAAGGAAATAAGGTTTTTGCAGTTAGCGATAGCTGTTAGGAAGAAAGTAAAATAGACTAATTTAATAGACAGCAACGGGAGTAGCAGCTCTTCTAAAGTGAAGGTGGGAAGAGTTAGAAAACTAAATGACAAGCGAAGCCTAAAAGGGACACCTTACGGGAAGATGTTTTCAATCCAGGGGAACAACATGGGCAGAGGCCCTAGGGCCAGCAGAGCTTGGTCTCCTCAAGGAGAGGCAGGGAGGGGTCAGCAGGGCAGGATCCGAGGGGGAGGGGGAGAGCCATGCAGGTGGGAGCGAACCGGAAGAGGGGCGAGGAGGTGCAGGACCTTGCCCGCGTGAGACGAAGTCTGCATTTATTCTGAATAAGATGGAAATTCACTGGGGGGCTTGAAACAGAAAATAAATATTTTATCTGTGTTTTTAAGAGATCCCTGTGGCCGCTCTAGAGATCATATGTAAAATGCCAAGACCGAGGAAGCAAGAGTGGAAGAGAGCCAATGCTTAGGAGGTTAATTTGTGTTTCAGGAGAGAAATGATGGTTGTTGGACGAACATGATAACACAGAGGAGACAGAGTGAGGTGGGTGGGTTTGGAAAATAGTTTGAAGGTAGAGCCGATAGTACTTACTAATCTGTTACTAGATTACTAATCTGTTAGACTTAGGAATTGAAAGATTTGAGGAGAAGGGGAGTCAATGTATACCCTAGTCGGTGTTGGTGCCACATGACGTTATTATTTATTTTTCACTAGAAGCTTGCCAGATAAATATGAGAATTCTGATGTCACAAATGATGCAAGTGATGTTTAGATAGAGATGGAACCTGTCCAAGATCACACTGTTAGGAAGTGGTAGAACCAAGATTCAAATCCAAAGAACAGTGTATTTATTTATACAATACCCTCACACTTAGAAGCAGGCAGCTTTGACAAGATTATAAAGCACAGACCCAAAAGGACAAGCTGAGCTTCAGAGCATCTGGTCGGCAAAATTAGAACTAGCAGGAATATCTAACATCAGCCTACTAACTATGCACCCAAAGCACTGATTCATTCTACAAAACCCAGATTCCACTTGGTAATTTCAACTTGGGGCAGTGGGGTGAGACTCACAGCATTTTCTCAGCCTTATTATAATCATTAAAATATTTCAAGATAGAATTGTTTCCTCATAGGAAAAGATCCCATATCACTGCACAGTGTTTTGGAATAAAAACCTTTTTATTTGAGTTGGATGAATTTTTTCACAGTAAATATGCTTTTGAGAGAATTTCTTTCTTTTTCTACAAGTAATATGGGTTTTTTAAAAATTGCATGTATGCTTGACCAAAAAGTCAATAATTCTTTTCATTGGTTAGGCTTTTAAGGTTATAAGAGTTATATCTGATGTCTGCCATTAGGTCAACTCTAAAATTATTAATGGTAATTATTGCCTTTCTATGAGACTTGAGAGGGTCCAATCCTTCTGGTGTCTAAAATAAAAACAGGAAGAGTTGTAAATAGATGCCGTCACTGGTACATCACCTTCTCTGTGGAGTCAGTGATCAGATCAGGTTCCTAGAGCCTGTCCTCCAACAGACCTTCCTGTCTTCCCACCTAAGGCATCAGCAGAGGAAGGTCAACAGTGACGCGACTTCTGAAGCACTACGCAGAAAGAAACCTCATCTGCAGAGGGGCTAAAAACCTGTGCCAGTAATACACAATTAAATTATCCTTGATAAAAATAAAGAATAATAAAGAGCTCTGTTTAAAAATTAAACAATGATTTTAAAAAAACATCTTTCCTGATCGATGCCTTCCTGTCTATTGAATTTTCAAGTTTTTCAACAGACGCCTTATAAAGAGATTCGATTAATTTATTTTTAGCTTGGAAAGGAAAATGGAGTCTGTTCTTTGGACAATAATTCCCTTACAACACCAACAATCATTTAGCAAGAAAAAACATTCTCTTTATCACTTATGTCCTGAATAATACAATGTTAACCCGAAGAAAAGAGATTCAGAATATACGATACTCTCTAAATTATGTATTGGGGCAGATTTCCTTTGGCACAGGTAAAGCCCTACTTAAAATAAAATAGCTTCGTAAAGATATCCCCAGATATTTTAAAAGGAGTTTTAGGGCTGTAGCTGATTTTCCCTTTAATTATCTCTATAAATTTAAGGAAAATCTAACACAAAGGAACATTATAATGGCTTATTACTCTTTGAGTTAAATGTTGGGTAGAAAAATCGGTAAATGAATGAAACAAGCCCACAGCTATTACTGTGCAATTGTAATTTGGTTTCATGAAATATAAATAATAGTCTAAAATAGAAGCAAGGAAATTAAACATATAAAGAAATGCCAGTCAAATGTGTAGACAATGATTCATGTAAAGTTATATTCAGGGAAATATTGTTAATACTAACATAAGTTTAGAAATAGCCCTCATGCTTAGTGATAAGAAAGTAGTTATGTAAATGTATTCATTTGTAAGCCCTTACAATAAGTCTTCACAGACAATGATACAGTATTAGGAATTGTCAATAAAAGGCAACATAGGTTGAGCTTTTACCTTAGGCTGAGCACTGTGTTATGCACTTTAATATATTATGCATGCACTCTTTGTCACTCTAAGGAACAGGTAATATTGTTATCTCCATTTTCCTGATGTGGAAAGAGGGGAGAGAGTAAATAAATTTGCAACTAACTCATGGCATGTGGTAGAGCTCCTACTTGATTTGAACGTGATGTGTCTGCTTCCAAACTTCATGCTCTTAACACCCTGTTCCATCAATTTATTGAAAATATTCAGTTTAACCACCTTTAAGGAAATCGAATTTCATTTTTAATGTTTATTGCTCGTGCGCTTTTATGAAGTGACCAACACACCCAGAACCACGGTTATTCCACCCAGAAACGTAGATAACAGCGCACCCAGTATAATTCCGATGGGCTCAGAAATCTGCTGTCCTAGTATCTAAGGGACATAAGATATTAGGAATTGGTACAGCTCCTCTATTTCAGTGACCATGACAATAGGTAAGCAGTGGTCTTTTGAGCCTTTTAATTATGAGTTCCTGCCCTTTTCCATATGAATTTGGTCCTTGTTTTTGGAACTCACTAAACAATGAACACATGATATTCAATATGCTTTAGTTTGACAAGTTGTATAGATAGGCACCTAAGGGGATATTAACATTGCCCCTTTCTGTGTGACCAGCTTCAGCTTATGTGATTCATCCTAGGAATCACCTGCTATAGAAATTCTATTAGTTCCATTCTCTCTAATATTCTATTAAACTGTCTACTTACAGGACATCGGACTCTTTGGATTTTCTCTCAAGCTCACTGGCGACTCCTTCTCTATCTTTTTCACTGATTCTTACTCATGCTTTCACGTCTGCACGTTGGAGTGTTCAGGAATCAACACTCAGACCTCTTGAGTTATATTTTATCCCATCCGATGGCTTTAAATGCAATCTCTTTGTTGATGACTCTCAAATTTTATGTCTCAAGATGAATATATCCAAATGCTCACTTTACCGTCTCACTCACTGGCCTACCTAAGTACTTCAAACTTCTTTCAAGTCAAAATAAACCTCTTGATTTTCTACCCATATCCGATAAACAAAATCAAAGAGCAAAACAAATAAAAAAGCCCTGCTCCCGGCCCCTCTCATTTGCAGTCTCAGTAACAAGCACGGGTGTTCGCCTCTCAGTCCACACCCTCATGTACAATCGATCCTCCATCCTTCAGGATTCTTCTTCAGAGTTTATCCCTCATTCATCTGTGTCTCACACCACTCCAGCTGTCATCTCTCACCTCTCTTCTGACTGGACTGACTTTTGCTCATGCTCCTCTGCGGTCTGTTTCCTTGGTGAACCACGGACAGTGGGTGAGCACCCAGCCTCTGCTCTCACACTTGCAGGTTTCAATGACCAGCTCAAATATAACCAGCTCCGTGGCCACATGAGAGTCACTTAATTTCTGGATCTAAGTTTACTCATTTGTGAAATAAGGAGAATAACACAATATACGTCCTAGAGTTGACCTGAGGATGAAAGAAATTATTCAAGGTAACACGTTTTGTGAAGTGTTGGCATATTGAGAGCCCTCAGTAAATGCTAGTTTTTTTTTGAACTATAGTCAATTGTAATATAAGTTATTAAGTATTAAATGTCTGATTTCCTTAAATATTGAGTTTGATAGTTGATATCTGTGACATTTCACTTTGACACTTCTTGTTTTATTTTTATTGTGAAGGTATATCCTCAGTCTTTCAAACACACATTTTGGCTTGTGATTATCTTTCACATATTTTTAGAACAATTTTTGTGAAATCATAGATAAGTCAAAAATTCATATTATTTTCGAATATGAGTTCTGTCATGGAACCAATGTAGCACAGACAGCTTGAAATATCAATGAAGTGTTTGAAAAGGATGTGGCTAATGAACACTATGGTTTGAGAAGTTCCATTCTGGTGATTTTAATCTTAAAAATGAGCCATGTGGGGACTGGAGATCAAGGTGGATAATAATGAGCTGAAAGCTGTAGCGGAAGTGAATGCATTTCAACTTACGTGTGAATCAGTAGCAAGGTTTGATGTTACTACTTCAACAATATTGGACCATTTGAAATAAATGGGCAAGGTAAAGAAGTTGGATAGATGGGTTCTGCATGAATTAAATGTGTATCAGCAGAGAAATTGTCTCAAAAAGCTTGACTTTCTTTGCTTTCATGACATAAAGGCAGACCATTTCTACACCATATTGTTACGTGTGATGAAAATGGATTCTTTTTGATAATCACAGGTGTTCAGGACAATGGTTGGATAAAGATGAAGTGCCAAAACAGAGTCCAAAACTGAATATTCAGCAAAAAAAGCTACTGGTGTCTGGTGGCCTAGTGCTGGTATTACCCACTACAGCTTAATGAAATCTGGTCAATCAATTACAGCAGATGTCTACTGCAGCCAATCGTATGAAATGATGAGGACGCTTGTGATTAAGCAGCCAAGATTGGTCAATAGAGACAGGCCAATCCTCTTTCCAGACATTGCTTGACTACATGTGGCACAAACAACACTGCTCAAACTACAGCGGTTGGACTTGGGAACTCTCTGTCATCCATGGTATGCACCAACTGACTACCACTTCTTCCAGGCTTTCAACCACTTCTTGCAAAGAAAAATATTTAATCCTCAACAAGCTGTAGAAAAGGCCTTTTGTGATTTCATTGCCACTCAGTCTCCAGGATTCTTTGCTGCTGGCATAAACAAGCTACTGTTAAGATGGCAAAACTATATTGATAGTTTAGGTGCATACTTTGATTAATTGTACTGATTCTTGTTTGAGATATAATAAAGTATACTTATGATCAGAAATTGGACATTTCATATTTAATGATCTAATACATAAATCTAATCATGCTATTAATATTTGCTTGCTCCGAATTCTTCCTTGGCATCTACTACTTTTGAGTAAAATTCTTAACATGACCTACAACTTTAAATATCTAGACCACCAGTTCTCCTGATTCCATTTTTTAATTATTTTAGAGATGAGTCTTGATCTATTGCCCAGGGTAGATTACAGTGGCCCATGTAGCTCATGTCTATCTACTTTCTTCCAGCTTACAGTGTGCAAGGCACTTGCTCTTGTGAATTGTCTTAGCTGAAATATCAGCCTTGTCTTATAATTCTACGTGCCTCTGCTTCCTACTGTCTTCATTCATATTTTCAAAACCTTTCTCATTTAATTTATATTTCTTCTCAAATTTTACCCATATTTCAGGGTGACATGCTTTTCCTGGCCATCCGATAAAAAAATAATACCCCCATCCATTTTTACTTCTGTACCTTGCTTTATTTTGTTTCATAGTGCTCATCATATCCTGATACATATTTGTTTGTCCATTTGTTTATTGCCCTCTCCCCTTAAAAGAGAGTAATCTGCATAAGAATAAAAACTTATTCCATTAAAACTTTTGTTCACTTCTGTATCTCCATCTCCTGGCACAGTGCCTGCTACTAATAGGCGTTCAGTAAATGTTTGATGAAGTATTACGTGCAATATATTTTAACAAGCTTTTCAGAGTCTGTTTCACCAATAAACATCAATCTCTCTAATTCCATTGTTTGATGCATATAGGACACTTAATAAATATTTGTAAGTGAGAATTTATTAGTGAATGAATGAATGTAATGTAATTAGAAGAGCATCCCATGTGGGATGCAGTTAGGGAAGATGTGATGCAGTGGCAGCTCTTTTCACCTGGACCACCAAATATTTAATTTACAGAGAATCTAAACTACTTCTTTTCTTGCCTGGTTATCATTTCTAATAAATATTTTGTTCCTTGTGATTGATTAAGTACGAGTTAGACACTACAATATGGAAAATCAATTGCACAATAGTAGTAGCTGCTAGTACCTTTGACACCTAAAAATAGATCCAATTATTAAAAGCCAATTTACTTATAATTTGAACAGTTACAAAAACTCAGTGTCTTAATTTAACATATGAGATTCTCCTTGACTTTGAGCACAGGCATGTCTTTTTCATGGGTTATGATGGACTAAATCTTACATTTTGATGGCAAAGATAATTCACATTTGAGGGAACAGGTAGAGGTTATCCCATGGAAGGTGAAAGCAGCCTATCAGTACCTAGTAGAAAATTTGGGAAGCACAAGCTAGAAGATCAGAAAAATGCTGTAAATGGACAGTCAAACTGTTTTAATATGCTTATGTTTTTAAATATTTCTTATCATAGGATTTTTCTAGAAGCTTCTGTAGTTTGCATTGTCAGAATATGTTTCATTTAAAATTCTTTTTTTATAAAACCAGCTTAAGATAAATATCAGAAATTATTTTTACTCAAAAACTTGAGATATTTTTAGTATCAAAGGGAAAACATAAAGATTTATTTGATCTTTTTAAGGACAAAGAGGAAAAATTTGTTGAAGAGAAGTATTTGGATCTAGTCCAGGATATAAAAATCCATTCCAGTGTAAACAAAACATTACATTTGAAAAGCACATGCACAGGTCATTTTCTGACCTGAATAGGAAAGTGAGGCAGTGGTTCTAACCACACTAATATTTTCTCACTGAGCAGAAGAGCAGCATAATACAATAGAAAGATGAGGGTATGGAGGCCGAAGAACTTGCTCTAAATTCTGATTCTGACACTTCGTAGCCTCCTGAACAGGGGCATATTCCTTATCTGCTCTTTGTAAGCCACATTCAAAGTCATGACTGCTGTCTAATACGATTGCTGTAAGAAACAAATGAATGTCACATTTGTTCAAGCAAACATCATGCTCTGGAAAGGAGGCAAGATGCCCCTGCTGATGGGTAGTTCCTGAATGAAATATTTCAGAAGCTACAAAGAAGTGCAAAGTAGAGACAACATGCCAAAGCTTGCGGAGCAAGAGAGACATCACTCCAGCATAACCCCCTGGTGGTCTACATTCTAGATTTATCTGGTGTTCTCTAATTCCTCAGATTTGCCAAGCTGTCTCCTCTACCTGAAATGTTCTTCCTCTAACACATTCTCTCCTTTTCCATAACTCCAACTTGTCCTTTAAGTCTCAGCTTGAATGTCACTTGTCCCAAGGAGGCTGCCTAGAAACCACTCGGAGTAGATTAGATCTTCCTTGTTCCCATGGCACATTCTTCTTCATAACTCTCAGTTTTGTGTGTGATTACTTGTACCAAATCTCTTACCAGTTACATCAGAAGTTCTAAGAGGGAAAGGACTCTGTGTGTTTTATTCAACCCTGTATTATCATAGTACAATACAATGGGTGAGTGCTCAATAAATACTTGTTGGATGAATTGAAAAATAATTTAAATCCATATCGCATAAGAATTAGTAATATAACAAGGAGATAGCAAGAGGGATTGAGACATATGTAAGGAACAAATGAAAATAAAAGAATTTAAAGAAAAATCTTGAATAATTTGCTTTTTCATTCAAAATAGATGAAACTTAACTGACAGTGGAGCTATGTATTACGGTATAGAGCCTGACACATAATACATGTTGAATAAATATTCATTGAGTAAATAAATATATAATTAAATAAACGCACCAAAAGTCAACATGAGCCTTTTGGGATTCCGACATAAGACAATCTAGATGTGATTTTTAACACAAGGAAAAATGATGAATTGCTAAAATGAAATGAATTACAATTTAAGAAACAAAATGATTAAGGATTGTTTGAGGATTTTTTTTATATTAGATTCATAAATGTTCAAAACACCTTGGTTAGTATTTGTACATGTTCTTAAATGTGAATTATGAAGGAGGAAAGATTAGCTATAAAATGTTTTTTCTCACATTTACACAAATGATGAAAATGTAATTTATGTTTTTTCTATCTGTAAGAAGGTTCACATTTACAATGGTAGTCTAAGGGCCAAATGTAACCACAAAGGACTTATGGGAAGGAGGAAAAGTTTTTACTGGTAAGATAATGAATTCAGTTTGAAGTCTGTTCAGGTTAAAGAGCCTATGGAGATCTCTAACTGCAGTTGAGACTTAGGACAAGGTATTTAATCTATTTGTACCTCTATTGCATTAAGATATGATGGAAATAATGATAATATCAATTGAATTTTATTTCTGTGTTAAAAGTGTTGATATATGTAAAATGTTTAAAATAGTGACTGACATCTGACAGATTTTTTTCAATGAACATCAGCCATTATTATTAATAATATTAATATTAGTAACAGTAAGTCTACTGGATAGTTGAATACACAGATCTGAAACTGAGGAAAGTGAATAGGGCTATTCACACACACTTGGGAAACCTCAGCATAGAGAGGACAACTAAATCCATAGGGGGAAAAAATGGTTTTACCCAGAGAGATAGAGATAGAAATATACAAATATAGAGGAGGAGAGAGAGAGAGGGAGGGAGTGTGTGTATAATTTGAAAATAGTTGAGACAGAAGGAAAAATATCTCCTGGGAAAATCTGTATTCATATTATAGATAGTGAAGGTCTAGTCAGTGAAGGTGGCTAAGAAGAAATTGAAACAATACATTCCATTTAGTTAGAAGACTTTTTTTTTTTTTAGGAATCTGATCATAAAATATAACTTTTAAAAAAGCATTATGTAAAAGTAATGCACCATAAAAAAATTTCTGAGGAGAAGGGAATGATTTATGTTGAATTTTGCCTCTATTTCCTTAACAACTCTACTCTGGCTCTAAACAGTAAAGCAAAGCTACACGGTTAATGCGCGACACTTTCTTCAGATGGCAGTTCAGCAGGTCTCTGTTATTCCTGGAGCACATCTGTCAAAGCCCTGACTCTAGCCTAAGGGACTTACTAATCTTCCCAACTCTACCTACTACTATGTCATGGGGACTTCACTAAACACCCTTTTCTCCACTTCATTACATATTCAGTGATGTTTTCCAGTGATGTATGAGTGTTTGTTATAAATCTATGCCCTGGGCACCTCTCTGGCTGTTTGGTAGATCCAACCCTTAACTTACTCTTTTATTTTTATTACAAAACACATTTTTACCACATGGCATTGTATTGTGACCCATCTCTTCTCATGTGAAGGTACCTAGGTACAAGTACCAACTCTGCAATCATCATGCTCAGGTAAAATATCTTGTCCTACATCCTAATATGTGACGTTGAGCAAGTTATTTAACCTCTCTGTGCCTTTTTACCTGAAATTCCTTATTTGTAAAATGAGGACCATAACAATATTATGTACTTCATAATGCAACACCTGGCACATGATGTGTGCTTTGTAGCTATAAGTTATCATTTTTAAAAAGTACTTAAAGATGAGTAAGACATATTTATTCCCTGATTCATGAAGCTTGCACTTTAATACAGGAAACAGATGTTTAAGCAAACCATGAGAGTACAGCATCCTTGCTATATTAGAGAGATTTCCACTAGGTACAGCATTGGAACAACAAAAAAGTATTTAATCAGCTTTGCTTGGGGCAGGTGGATGTGGGATATACAGGTAAAGTGTTACAAGAAAGGAAAACTTTTACATGCTACTTTCTTTTAAGAGACTTTAACTAAACTCTGTATGGGAAAAATTTTTGTGGGATCTAATAATAAGGAAAGCAAAATGAAAAGACCAAACAATCATTGTCATGTCGATGTCTATAAATGAGAGCTGGCCAGATGGATGAGGCATATTATAGGACAAATAAGAGTGAAGCAGAGAAAGTAAAAACAGTAAAAGCATGCATGTTTTTCCAAGATAATATAAATTTTATGCTTATGAGATATTTTCTTGTAATGCCATTGTATTGAGAAAGAGAGTATGGCAATAGGAATAATATGATGTGTGAATAATGACTGTAAACCTATGAATCAAACATGAAAGTGCTTTGAAACTTACACATTTCTGTAGGATAATATTAAGTTTTTATGTGAAGAAGTTTTATATAAACTACAAACCAAGGTATTATCACATTATAATCAAATAGAACTAAAATCACTATCTTTATAAACATCTGAAAAAATAAAGCAGTAAAATACATATTTGACTTTACATAACCTATGACTTTAGGTCTTCATATTTTTATTTTCAAAATGTTTTCACATTTTTATAAATAAATTAATATGTCATATGCAATAATGATAACGTGTGTTTGTATTTATAATCTCACTTTTTTCAAGAAAGATTTTAGTACAACTATTATGTGAAAATGGACATATATCTTTCTTTACTAATTATTAGACTGAATGAGTAATTATGCTTTCATCCTAAGTATTTAAGACATAAAAATAAATGGCATTACTTATTTTTAAAAATATATATCACAGTAACATTTAAAATTATATTTCTATTAGTTGTCATGATGTTTCTACAGCCATTTCTATGATATTATATCCCACTCAGAGTAAGAAAAGTTTCTGAATACAAATTCAATTGCAAGGGGGTATCCTAATTCAAAAAGTAAGACATTAATTATGGGGGGGAAGTATCCCTCTGAATAGAAACATTCCTAATGTCTTAATATATAGCTGTTTATATGAGAACAAAGAGAAAGGAAAAAGGAAAGCATTGAAATAAGAAATCAAACCTTGGTTATATCCTGACTTGTTATTTACTAGCTATTTACTGTTGGCCAATGAGTCAGGCTCTCCAAGTCTCAGTAGGTAAAGCATCAGGAAAATTGGTGTCCTGAAGATGACCATAACACTTTGAAACTTATATGGATAACTTATTATTCTTTGATGTTAGAAAATGTTATTTAGATATTTGGGGTATATCCTTTTTTCCGATCTCCATAAAATTATTTCCAAAACTGAGGTGTGATTTTATTTCCCATAAGTTGTTTTTCTGATGAAGAAAATCCAAAAGATGAGACAGTATAAACATGACTCCTAAAATCTTTCCCACATGGAAATTCGTTGATAGCTAATCTTGGACTACAAATCTTGGAAATTTAATTTTGAAGAATCAAAGTTTTTAAAATAAATTTCACATAAAAACAACACAGTATAATTTTGAGTTCCAGTTTAGTTACTTTGACTCTTGTATGTCCAACCTAAATGATTGCTTAATTTCTTTTGAAAATTTTTAAAATATCCATAATAATTTATTCCAATTTATCTAATTTTTTGAGTTAAAAACTCATAATCTATGTTAACAATGTTATAAAAAAATGTCAGAATAAATGCTACAAAGAATGTGGAATTATTTTAATACGCACATGAACATACACACACACAGAAACACAAACAACATTAAATAAAAATGAACAAAGACATGTTTATCTTTTTGACACAAATAGCTGACAAGATAATGCACATAAAACAGACTAGGAAGCCTTTTAAGATACAGACTAAATATAGTTATAAATCCAAGAATGCATTTCAATTTAAAAAGAACCCCAAATAAAGGTGGCATCTATGTACTCATCATCCACATTAACTCTCACTGTGAAATAAGGCACATATTTGCAAAAAGGATGTGCAAAGATCGACATGTCTATGATCTAGGAATCATGTAAAATTAACTATAACATGTGATTGCAATACATGACTTAGATATCAATAAAACTTATCTCAGTTGAGAAAACCCACCAGGGTTTAATTTGGAAGGATGTAATTTGGAAGGGTGAGGGGGTAGAAGACATAGGCAAAGCAAGAATATATAATTTATAATATTACAGATTTCCATTTTCTACGTAATTGCTTCAACAAACTTGCAAATTCATTTTCATGAGGTGATTTCCTTTGAAATCTGTAAATATTTACACAAAAATGATTTTAGAAATGAGCCAAATGCACCCAACAGCCTAAACCATAAAATTCCAATAAGCACAGAATTTTTCATACCACAAAATTCTTGACCATAAGATGCTGGAAAAAAATGTGATTTATACATTTAAAAACCTCTAAATTGCTTTATAAAAATGCAAATAAAAATAAATGTAAAATATGCATCAATTAATTTATAATTGATTTCAATTCTGATGCTTATCAGATGGATTTCCTTACCTATATAATGGGTGATAATTATTGAAATATCATAGCTATAACATATCTGTTCCTAAATCCAAAATACATTTTTATTTTTCCAGGAAATTCAACAGAAATTCAAATTCCCCTAAAATATTTCCCATCTGAAATAAACTACCTTCATTGAATTTAGATATGATTTAATGTAAATATTTAAATAAAATCAAACAAACAATGATAAATAGTGATATTCATTTTAAGCATCTTTAGTAATAAATTCTGATTTACTGGTCCTTGGTTGAGAAATTATCAGCTTGCTTTGAATACATATGAATATATATTCTCTAATTTTTGTTGCAGTTTGAATGTAAGATGCTGTTTAGCTACTATCAAAAAATATTTTGATATTTGAATTAACCTTATTCAAAGACATAAAAACATAGATTTAGACACATGTAAGCTATACAGTTGGCAGAGATTTAAAACTACTAAACTCTGGTATTCGTGAAGGGATTTGAGAATAGAAATGGAAATATTCACTGAATGACAAATTTATAGACAAGCACAATTTACATAATCTAAGACTTTTTTTCGAGGGAAGAAAATATTAATGTGAGTTGATATTTAAGAAGATTGTTGATTAATGTTAACAGATATATATTCTAAATTAAAGTTTGAATGGCTTCTGTTAAAAATTGTTGGACAGAAACATATAACTCTTAATAGTCCCAGAGTAATCCAAATAATCATAATATTATTTTGATGTAAGATCAAAGATCTATATTTTTTAAAGAAAATATAATACCTCATCCTCAGAATAGAGACTTTAAATTTAGCCCTTACTTGAGTAGATATTTATACCTGAACACATTCAATAAATATTTTTAGATGGAATAAACGGATTAATGAATGAAAGTTACAGGATATAACTGTTTTACTAATGTTTTGATATAATGAAACCAATTTCAAACTAAATACCAAAACTTCTTCTGCACCAAGTGGCACTCCAATGCATGAACCCATTTCTTCAAACATTATTTTAAAAAAGAGATAATGTTGCATTCTGTCTTTAATAGTCATATCAAATTTCCTTTCATAATTCCAGTGAGACAGTCCTAGTATCCAAATATTCCAGTTGAGGAGACAGAGACAAAGAGAGGCGTGAGATAAAGGGAAGATAAAGCTAGAATCTTGGGTTTGACTCCCTCCCAAGAGTTTAATCCACTCCCCCACATTCCAATTTACAGTAAAATGAAATTGGCACATTAACCTGAAAGGAAAAAAAAGGAAAGAAAAATGACCAAATTCATTCAGTGAATTCAGGCATATCCAATGAAGTAATAGTGAGTTCATGCAAAAAGGAATTTGGCTCTGAAATAGCAAAATTTACTTATACCTAGTGGGGAAAAAAAGGCAATTAAAAAATAATTTGGAAGTGCTTGAGAGTGGAACTAAGATAGAGAATTGACTTGTGCTCATTGTAAAGTGGCTTTAGAAGGGAATTCTGATGAACGAACATTAAAAATAGAGTTTTCATTCATCCTGCTTCATCAGAGTCTCTCAGTTCCTACAGAAACTCTGTAAATTGTGAAACATAGAGGAATACAACAAATTTGCAATTATCAGGTCAGAATATGTGAGTGATACAGAAATAGAGCTTAACAGGAAATTTTTATTTCGCTCCAGAAATTCTCAGGTATTTATTATAGTTATTAAGAAGACCCTGAAACTGTCGGTCCTGTCTTTGACAAAATGAACTGCTTTCTAAGTGCCTTCAAAGCAAAATCTCTTATGACAGACAAGCCAGAAATAGATGAAATAACACGAAAAAAAAAGCAAGGTGAATGAAACTAAAAATGAGATACCATTTAAAGTATAATATATGAAAAATGGCAGTTGTACTTAAGGGCAAGAAGAGAATACAAAATGATAAAGCAAGAAGGAAATGAATAGAGACAGGATATAAGACACATAAACAAATTCTTACAACCCAGATTTGCTCTAGATATTTTCCTATATTCATTGGATCTTAGGGCCTTTGTGTTAGTTGCTGTGTTTGATTATCATCATAAACATGTTCAAACCTGCATGTACTTAGAGTGCCATATACTGTCTATGAGTTGTTTCAAAAACAAAAATAGAGAAAATATAATTTACTGATTAGTACCTAATGGAATTTTCAGCGTTGTGGTCTATCTAGGCAAAATAACACAGTAGGAGAATGAATCTACCTCCCCCCTGCCCCTTTTTAAATACGCTGCAACTTTTACAAACCATTTAATGCACCTCCAATTTCCCATTCAGAATATCATGATGATTCATTTATACTTACCCATCTTTTGTGTTGGTGATTAAAATTAAACCAATTTTAAGTATTAGAACTCCTTGCATAAAATGTGCTCTATTTTTAAACAGGAATTTATATTATTCTGATATTTGCTCTAATAAGCTTGTTGAAAGTTCATATAAAATTTGTGAAACATAACTGATAAACTCTCCAAAGCTCACAGAACATTACTAATAATCATACATTATCAATTAAAATTTATAATATAGATAACTTATGTGACTAAGTCACTCAGAATAACTACTTATATCATTTGAATTAAAAGAAAAAGAAATATCTACCTGAATTACTTTTCATTCTACATGCCAGACTGGTGGGCTTTTAAAAAGCAATACATTATCAACTCCATTCAGCAGAAAACGACTTTAAATACCCACAAGTACATTCTAAGGTAAAAGTGAAACTTGACTTATTTGTTTAAATTCGCTAGACCAGTATTTCTAGAATATGTTGACACAGGGGATGGAAGAAAAGAAGAAATCACATAGTGTTGTATTCTAATTAATTTCAACAAGTGTTTCTTTAATGGTATTGTCACGGTGTTGTATCGGAAATTATCCTATAGGGTTATTATATTGTTAATGTTTTCTTCATTTGCTCTATTTACTACCAGGACCATCAAAATATTTAGAGTATTTGCAGATTTGAAAGTTAAGATTACTGTGTTTTTAAGCAGATACATTAATGTACTCGTAATAAACATTAAATATATTAAAATCTGCAAAATTAAAAGAAATTAATTTGCAATTTTGAAAACCTAAATTTTCTTAATAATTTTTAAATATACATAAATAGGATTGCCCGTATATTAAAATGATCACCTTTGTAAAAATACTTAATCGAAATGCCAAGAGTTTTTGTTTATCATTAATACTCTCTTTAAGTAAAACAATAAATGTATACATTTTTTTAAACAAATCATGGAATTTTTAAAGAAAGTTAACTTTCTGTTCTTAAATATGACTATCACAGCAGCTGAACTGACAACATATCATGGAATGGCTGATGATAGTAACGCATGATATTCTAGCAGTAAAGTATGTCAGTCATAAAATGAGTAATATAATTAAGACCTATATTTCCATGCATGTCCCAAACACTTAATGATGTAGATATGGAAGATCAGAATTGTTAAAAATTTTAGCTTACAAAAAGTTATTTCTATGCTGTTACATTTGTACCTAGCTGACATATAAACTGAGCAAAGATCTCCTTCGGTAGAAACAGTTGGGTTTGTTTGGGAATAAAGTTAAATACACTTTTGGTTTCTCATTATTATTGGTTTGAAGTACTATTAAGTAAAAAAAAAATAAAGATCTTTGCCTTTTGTAAGAACATGTTTTATGCATGATTGAAGTTTTTACAACACTCAGAAAAAGCCATCCGATGTTAGATTTAAAAATAAAATCAAAAGCATTTTCTGACATAGTACACATGAAAAATTGGAAATTCCAATATCTTCAATAGAAGTTGTAGAAAGTGTATGTCTCCTTGGAGTTTGACACCCACTTAACACGGCAGAAAATAAGGTACTATACTGTAAACAAAAAAGTACAGTAAAGGACAGTTGTAAATTTACATAAGAATAGTTCATAAACATTTTGGTCTTTCCATAACAGTTTTTATATAAAATGAATAAAAAAACCTTTAGACAGCTGTCATCACTCTTGTTTGACCATTTTTCACTTATATGCACACAGACACATTTATATAACAATATATTGATGCACCGTTACATGGATATTAAACTATGATTACTGATTGTAACTGAGATGTGCATTATCCAATCAACATTATCCATAGTTGAAATACTCTTACATTATGTATTCTTGTTATGTTGTATCTATAAAAACATGAAAATATAACTTTACATTATTTCAATTATTTACATAAGTTCAAGCTTGACAGAGAAAAATTGATAAGCTACAATTTTTAGAAGAGTAGGCCCAGAGGTACAATAAATAGCATTAATTATATATAGTCATTTCTTGTTCATTTTTAAAAACACATTTTAAGTACAATATGGAAACAATTAGTCTGCAATTTGGTCATTCTAGCATTTATTATTAAAACTTAAAATGCACCTCCAACATTCCTGATGAGGAGATATGCACTAAAATTATATTTTATTGTCTTGGGATTTGTGATTAGGGACAGCTAAATTTAGTGAAGAATATCATGATACCACATGACACCATGTTCAATGCAAGTGGTTGCTGTTAAACCCTACGGTTTTTCTTCCCTTCTGTGAAATATAATAAATAAGAACGTTTTAACTTCGTAAAATACCAAGTGCTACACAAAGGCTTACTTGCAGAAATAACAAGAATACAAATACTAAAAATAACTACTGGATGTTTTTAATTGATTAAAACCCTAAATCAATTTAATTGGGGGGGCTTTAATGGAAATAAAAAGCATTTTAGGAAGGGAAAGATAGATCCTTTAAATTTAATAACTAGAGAAATACATCCTCTTTAGTCAAAAGTTACAGAAACGTGACATTTTATCCACACTGGGCATTTTAAAATAGCCATTTCACCTGAGGCACGAATATAAAAATTATATATTAGAGTTGTTTTTATTGATGGCCATGGCATGAAACTACATTGCAGGTGCCTCAAACATGTTTAAAATATTCATAATATATAAGGTTATGACAGCTTTTATAATTCTAAACCTAAAAACTTATATTAAGTTTATAGAATTTGATGAATGGGCAACTATCTAAAAAATTACTTTCAAGGCATTTCTGACTTCATTTATGACTAATACTTCTGTAAGCTCAAACACCTTAATAATGGAATCTCACAGATTCTGGTATTTGTTTTTTAATACAAGCTTTTAAAATCTATTAGCATTTATCCATAAAGATTAAATGCTTTGTGTTAACAAATATTTCTTTACGTATAATGAGACATATCAAAAACAGACTCAGATAATATTTTGGAGCAAGTTTATATTTGTAAAATCTCCTGGCCTTTTTAAAGGGGGAAATTTTCTCTGGGAATCTTACAACTTGGTGGTGTCTTTAAACTCACTTGATTTATGACCAAACTGTAGCTAAGCAAAATTAATTGGACCACTTGCAAATAAAACAATAGAAAAATGTTTATTTCAAATGTCAAGCATTGCCAAGTAATTTTATATTAACACCAAAATGTTAAAGAATAGGATACATTAAAGTTTTAATAACAATATTAAATTACAAGATTGGAATCTTCTCTTTGTTTTCTTTCCTTAGCATTTACATATTTGGCTTTGAAAAATACGGAACTGATACCTAAAGCCTTTTTAATCACTTCCCATTCAGTTTAATTGATTTTTGTCTTATCCAACCAATATGGAAGCAAATTTATTTAAAAGCCAGTTTGTTTGTGAAAATACCTAAAAATATTTTTTTTACTTTAAATGTTTTTTCTTTTTTTTTTATAAAACATGTCACATCTTGATGCAGTTGATGTCAAGTGTGCTTAAGTCATTATGAATCAAGAGACTAACAACAGTGGCTGCAGAAACAGGTTTGTTGTCTGTACAAAGACTTCAGTTAAATTATAGTACTTCCATGTTAGCTGTGCATGTCCACCAAGCTTCGTCTGTAACTCGAGTAGAAAAGGATGTGTTTTTAATTAACCATTCCTTACAATTCAAGATGAACTCCACATACTTAAGAATTCATGGCTGAAAGAAAAGTCTTCAAGATACTGGATGCCTCTCACCATTTTGACAATAAACACACAAGAAAACCATCGTGTAAGGCACTCAAAAGGTTCTTATCAATCACGAGAGATCAGTCACACTGACATTCATTCCCATGCCAGGACTCACGTAAGGGACAGCATGCACTGCTTTTGGAAATTCTGGAGTCATAACACGTCCATTTTCTCCAGTACTTCCTGTAATTGACAGCCTTGCCTTGTTCCTCATGGCATCATTCAAGGTCATCTTAAATGAGAGAGGAGGGAAAAAAAGAAAAAAAAATCATATGTTATGGTTTTCAAAGGCATCCAGAGTAAAGGTGATGTTGTTTTTGAAAAGTTTACTTCTATCTGAAAGCTTCTAGCAAACGAAAGCA
>CAUYSK010037942.1:0-50000 GCA_963575035.1 Avahi laniger | reverse complement strand
TTTTTTAGTAGAGACGGAGTCTCACTCTTGCTCAGACTGGTCTCGAACTCCTGACCTTGAGCGATCCACCCTCCTCGGCCTCCCAGAGTGCTAGGATTACAGGCGTGAGCCACCACACTCAGCCTAACTACACCACTCTTAAACCTATTTCTATTACTGGACAATGCCCCTTCTTGAGACAATAGACTTGAAAATTGATTACCTAGTGACTTAAGCTTCCTCTCTGTTGTAAAAGCACATCTCTAAGAGTGAAAGTTTCAGCAAGACTCCAACTAGGAAAGTTTTATCTTCATGACCCTCATAGAGTCTAGCATGATATTGTGCATATAGTAGGTTCTTAATAAATATATGCTGACTATTTGTGGATTTGGATAGGAAAAAAAGACCACTTTTGTTTTATCTGCATTTTTGCCTTCTGTAGAAAGTGCTTATATTGTTTGGTTTTTGTCTGTGTTCTGTCTTTGTATTCTTTGCCAATTGAAAGAAGCTACAGTATTTTAATTCGATTAAACAGCATACAATCTTACTAAACTTCAAAGTGTTTTTGTGTTGTGACTTCCCACAAAAACGTGATGTCAAAATGTTTTGGAACAAAATCATAGGCTGATAAAGAAGAGTTCAAAATCAAATTACACAATTATTTTATCAAATCATTCATTAAACATGTCAATTGTTCCAAGTTTAAAATACCAATTTGGGCACATTAAAATGTTACATAAAATGCCTCATAAATATGGATGCCCTTCAAAGAAAATCCAAAAATTAGCCATTGAATTTTCTGTTTCATTCATAAAATCTTTCCTGTGAGTTTTAAAGATATTTTCCAAAGTATGAACATAATTTTTCCAAGGATTAAATAACTACAAAATATAATCTAGAAAAAAATGTATCTAGCTGTAGTATTTTTTTTTTTTTTTGAGACAGAGTCCCGCTCTCTTCCCTGGGCTAGAGTGCCATAAGGTCAGCCTAGCTCACAGCAACCTCAAACTCCTGGGCTCAAGTGATGCTCCTGCCTCAGCCTCCTGAGTAGCTGGGACTACAGGCACGTGCCACCATGCCCAGCTAATTTTTTCTATTTTTAGTTGTTTGGCTAATTTCTTTCTATTTATAGTAGAGACGGGGTCTCGCTCTTGCTCAGGCTGGTCTCAAATTCCTGAGCTCAAGCAATCTACCTGCCTTGGCCTCCCAGAGTGCTAGGATTACAGGCATGAGCCACCGCGCCCGGCCTAGCTGTAGTATTTTGACTGAGCTACTTCTCCTTGTCTTTGTACTTTTGAATCATTTAGAAGACATGTAAGTTCTAGTTTGTTAGGTCATCTAGACATACAAGTTCTTTTCGGTTAAATCAGTCATTTTTTATGATAGGGCTTCACATGTATTACAATATACATTACTTTTTTTCTAACTGAACAGAATTTTATAATGCAACTATGGATTAATAAAATCTATAAATTATCTGAGACCTTAAAATACACATTGTTGATACTGAATCAGGCTGAAAGTAATTTTTTTCATAAGTTAGAATTTTTGTAAGATACACATTTTTTTCCCAATGAGTTAATTCGTTTGTCTCCCACTATTTAGTCTATTGTTCACTTCTTTAACAAAGTTAGGGAAATGCTTTCATAACTGTATCACTACAAGGACTGCTGTTTGAACAGATTTGTCCAGAAGCACACCTCTAGGATAATTCGTAAACAGCCTAATATCGTTATGTTGAAAACCGTCATCCATTAGGACAAGAGATTTATTAATCTGAATTTCATGGGTACTTTCTAAAAAAGAACATGAAGAATCTGACTACATTCTTACTGAAAGACAATTCAAAAGATCTGTACTTAATTTCTATGGAAAATGTCAGAAAAATTGTCTGAACTAAATAGTTAAATAAGTGATGCCTAGAGATCTTGTTCTTCAAAAACATAGCAATCAAAGAAGTAACCAGTAGAGGAGGAATCCAAAAGCAAAGCAAAGTTCTCTTCTGGGCTGTCCATCTAAAAACCTTCATGATTAATTATATTTTTTGGCCAAGTGTTTAGGTGACAGTGTTTAATTTGGCCTAATCTGTAAATTAATGGGCTATCTGATGTACTACAGGGCATACTACAATCATTCTAACCACTCCAGCCATGTGACCACTCATTTCTTAGAATATATTTGCAAATAGAAAAAACAGAGATTTTTTTTTTCCAAGTTAACAAAATCCCATGTGGTCAACCAAGGTAATGTACATAAATAGCATTTCTTGTTAAAATTTTGGATTCCAGCATCTCATGTGACAAGCACACATTGTTCTACATGGAAATCACCCAGAAAATTTAAGAAATTGCATGGAAAATGCAAATCAAATACTGATCAAATTGCCTCAATTAGCCCCTTTGTGTGAACTTTGAAGATGAATGTCAGGCAATGATGATCACCACCCTCCTAACAGTGTCTAAATTTGAACACATTCCAGCACAGTGGAAGAGGGAATGCAGGCTTACTTTTTAAATAAGTTTCATAATTTCCTATATTACAAATACTAGTTTGAGTTCTGGTCCAGAGAGAAGAGTGTGATGCAGTGCAGAAGGAAAACAAAGGGCTGGGGCATTGGTTTCGAATCTCCTTGTGCTAAAATGGCTGTAGGTAAAAGTTACAAGTCTTTCTCAGGAGTCATTGCACCTTCCTTTTCTACCTCCCCCGAAATATAAGTACTGCTTTATACCAGATTTAAATACCTTCAGTATATAGGGTATTTTGTTTTCAAATGCAGCTAAGCCAAGAAAGGTTGCATTTGTAAGGTGACATGTTAAATCAAGGACAATCATTCTTTAAGCAAGTATGATAAGGTGAAGTGAATTTCTTCAGGATGACATCTGCCATCACATTTTGATGAGGAGATAAGTAATACCTACAGTTTAATCAGGTACCCACTTTTGACTTTCTGTGTTTCTTGAGGAATCAAGGCTCTTGGAACATAGCTATTCAAATCTCTTTCCATGGTTTGATATCATTAATAGGCATATCAATTTAATTAATGTTTCATAGAAAATAACAGTGTGGAATTTTAATATAAACTTAAAGACAAAAACAAGAAAATATGCCCATAGTCTAGCATTGTTGGGGAAAATTTCATACAAATTAAGCACATCTGATATAATTATACGTAAGATGAAGATGGCTTCCTTCTCTATGGAGAAAGCCAACAATCATTTTAATTTATGTCTCCCTCATGTATAGCAATATAGGCATTAATTTTTCTACCAACTAAATAAGCCTTTTCCTCCTTGCCAAAAAAAAATGACTTTTTAAATGAAACAGTTATTAACCTTATGAAACATAGACATTTATTCAAGAATTAGTAGGAAAGATAGGTACTTCATTATAGACATTTTTTACCACTTAGTTTGTTAATTCTTATGGAATGGATATTCAAAAAATCTGGTTATCCACTAACTTCTAATGAAATATTAAAATAGCTTCTCATTGTGTCAGCAGAATCCTTTTTGCTAGAATGGAAGTTGAGAGATTTCCAAATGCCTGGCACAATTTTACACCAGGAGTACATTCATAGAATTTTAGAACTGTGCTCCCCACTATGGATAATTTTTAGCTCTCACTATCACTTCAAACATGAATAAAAATTCTTTTCATGCAAATCTCTAATTTTTTCTAGAAAAGTCCCAATGACTAAGTCAGTGTAACAACTAATAGGAAGCTAACTCTATCTCAGAGTGGAAGAACTTGACCTAAAGCATCATAAATGTAAGGATGACAGTGTTATAGTGTGATTTAAATACATTTTCTATGTGAATTTTTAATTTGTTTAAAATTCACATAGATTCAAGTCTATGTGAATTTTTAAAAAATAAATTTAAAGAAATTTAAGAATAAAATTCACATAGATCTCATTCTGTCATCCTTAGGTGTTTAGAAATATGCAGTCTCTATAAAAATGTCTGTTTCTAAGTTGTAGTCACTTATTTGGGGTTGTTCAAACATTAACTAGCATACACTGGAATTTTGACTTTTAGCAGTGGGGTCATCACTCTGTAATGCATCTCTTGCCCACTTTCTATTTAGATGTAATTTCCAACATAAACTACAGATGATCACATTTAATCAAGGGAATCCAAATATTTTTAAATTCAGTGCTCCTTTCACTTTCTGTGTTGTCCATCATTGGAAGAGTTTTCAATATTCCAATATCTCCTTGAATTGCTAAAATAATATTGACTTTTAAAACTTCATCTTTCAATAGTTTTCATAGCCATATATATATAATGTGAATGGTTTTCTAAATGTTAACAGATTGTAAAATTATGTTTGCGAGACTATTACAAATCATAGCACAAGAAAACTATTGTAGCCTTAGACACAGACATGAATAGAAGAAAATCAGCAAAGGAAAGAACAGAGTGGTTAGAGAAATAAGAGAAAATATGAGAAAGTGTTGAAATTCCATGAATTAAGGAGAAATTAAGGGAGGAAAAAGTATTAAAGGAATTTGCACAATGGGAGTAAATGTATCTCAGTGTTTCTAAAGCACGAAAACATATACCAAACATTTCAACTTGACCAGAGGGTCATTAATTGAATCTTTTAGGAAAGCATTTTTCACAGAGAGCTATAAGACAGATCAGATTTGAAATAATGAAAGAGAAAGTGGCTGGGATGAGAAAAATGGAGGATTTAGCAAACAAATTCATAAATTTATCAGCTAAAGGAAAGGAAAAATAGGAATACTGATAGAAAATTAAAAAAAAAAGACTGTCACAAAAAGGACTCTTCAAAATTACAGCAAATCTGAGCATAGATTGAAGGCTAAGGAGAAGGTGCCTGTGGAGATGGAGAGACTAAAACATTATTAGGGTATACATTTTAGAAAAATGTTTTTGACAATTGGAAAGAGAAAGTTGTCAAAGGCCAAGGTGGCGATGTTAGCTTTACAGAAGAAAGGATAACTATTCCTCTGACACTAGGAGAATAAAAACTTGAAGATAAGAATAGAATTGTGTTGATAAATATAACAGCCAATCTACTTTCAAGCCTTTGTCTATCACTGGAAGTGGTCTTGTTCTAATCAGATTCCTCTAACAAAAACTACTTCCATTAATGAGAATTTTGAAATGGAATGTTGTGTATCTCTTCAACATACTTGAAAAGTACCTGTTTTAGATTATTTACAAGAGTGAAATACCTAAAAAATATGTCTATCTAGTCCATAATTTTAATTGCTATACTAATGAAAGACTTTGGTACATGGTTGTCCCAGAGCATATATATCAAGAAAGCATTGTCTTTAGGTTCCAATGTACAAATTCATATGAAGGATAGGAACCGAGAGCATCTGTAAAACATAAATAAAAACAATATAATAAAAAGACAAAAAGGCTTTGTAACCTGGCACTCGTTTCATGGTTTTGATATTACTTTTCCACTTCATTTACCAACAATAATAGTAACACAAAAATGAAAGAGGAAAAAAATGTCAAAAACCCAAAAATTGTTCAGTATTTCAAGAATATTTCAAGTATATTTATCATATATAATCATAATGTATCATAATATACCCAGATCTCTTCTGAGTCTTTAAAAATCAATTTTGGTAAAGAAAGTTTATTTCATCAAAAAGTCCCGAAACAAAAAATGCTGACACGGATATGGAGAGATAGGAACACTTATACACTGTTAGTGAAACTGCAAACTAGTACAGCCTCTATGGAAAGTAGCATGGAGATACCTCAAAGAACTAAAAGTAGAGCTACTGTTTGATCCAGCAATGCCGCTATTGGGTATTTACTCAAAGGAAAAAAAAAGACATTTTATTAAAAAGACACCTGCACCTGAATGTTTATAGTAGCACAATTCACAATTACAAAGATGTGGAAACAACCCAAGTGTCTGTCAATACATAAGTGGATTAATCAAATGTGGCATATGTATACCATGGAGTTCTATTCGGCCATAAAACAATGGTGAACTAATACCTCTTAAATTAACCTGGATGGAACTGTAGCCCATTCTTCTACGTGAAGGATCACAAGAATGGGAAAACAAACACTACATGTGCTCACCATTAAATTGAAACTAATTGATCAACACTATGTGCACAGATGGAAATAACACTCATCGGAAATCAAGCTGGTGGGCGGGGGGAAGAAGATGGGTAAATTCACATCCAACAGGTACAATAACTTTGACTCAAATTGTACAAAAGCAGTTTATGTAACCAAAACATTTGTACCCCCATACTATTCTGAAATTAAAAAATAAGAAAAATTTAAAGTTTATTTCATAGTATAGATAAAAATAAAAAACTGTTCTAAAAATAAGCACATTATTTTTCCCAGTGGAGAAAATGGCAGCTGCAGAAATGGAAGTAAATAGAAAGAGAATTAAGAAGTTACATTGGTCCACAACAGTGTTGGGAATATTGACATCCACATGCAAGAATGAAGTTGGACCTATACCTTACAGGATACACAGAAATTAACTCAAAATGGATTAAGACCAAAACATAAGACCTGAAATTAAAAAACACAGGGAAAAAACTTCATGCTATTGGACTTGGCAATGATTCTCTGACATAGCATCAGAAGCATGGGTAACAAAAGCAAAAACAGGCAAATAGGACCACACCAAACTTAAAAACTTTTGCAAAACAAAGGAAACAATCAACAGAGTGAAAAGGCAATCTATGGAATGGGATAAAAACTTTCAAACCATATATCTTATAAGTGGTTAATGTACAGAAGATGTGAAGAACTCCTACAACTCAACAACAAAATAAACAAATAATGAGATTAAAAATGGGTGCTGACTTGAATATACATTATTTTTTCAGAGAACATATACAAGTGACCAGGAAGAATATGAAAAGATCTCAAAACCCTAATCATCAGGAAAATGCAAATCAAAACCACAATAACATATCACCTCACACCCCTCAGAATGGCCAGAACGAAAAAAAAAAAGCAAAAAACAGAAGCTGGCAAGAATGTGAAGAAATTGGAAGCTTTGTGCATTAAAGGTGGAAATGTAAAATAGTGCAGCTGTTATGGAAACCAATGTGGACTTTCCTCAAAAAAAAAAAAAAATAAATAAATAAAAGGAGAATTACCACATGATCTAGCAATCCTACTTCTGGGTATATGTCCAAAAAAAATGAAAATAGAATCTCAAAGAGAGATTTGCACATCCGTGTTCACTGTAGCATTATTCACAATAACCAAGAGGTGAACGTAACCTAAATGTCCATTGGCAGATGCATGGACTAAAAAATGTGATACGTACTATACATAATAGAATATAATTCAGCCTTGAAAAGAAGGAAATCCTGTGACATGCTACAACATAGGTAAATCCTAAAAACATTATGCTAATGAGATAAGCCAGTCACAAAAAGACAAATACTGCATGATTCCACTTAAATGAGGTATCTAAAAAAGTCAAACTCAGAAACGAAAAGAAGGATGGTGGTTGCCAGGGCTGGGGAAACGACTCCAGGGCTGTTCTTCAGTGGTACAAAGTTTCTGCTTGGGAAGACGAAACATTCCAGAGAGCTACTGCACAACGTTGTGCATGCAGTTAACACTATTGTATTGTACACTTAAAAATGGTTAAGATGATGAATTTTACATTATGTGTTTTTTTTTATCACAATTTTAAAAAAAGACTAGGGAGCAGTTAAAAACAGCAGTGTAGACTGTAGATACTAGTAACTTGGAACCATCTCCAAGATATCTTGTTAGATGAAAATTCATGTTGCAAAATAATGTATCTATATAGAGTGATTACAATACTGTAAGTCTTTATATTTGCATATATAAAGATACATGTATACATATAATAGGCTTGTGGATGGGAATCAAGAGGGACTTTCCATTTTTACTTTATAAATTCTGTTTCAATTTTATAACTACACTGTATTCATGTGTTATTATTGGTGTGCTTAGGAAATTTAAAAAATGGAAAATAGAAATATGGAAGTTCAGAAATATAAAATTAAAATATTTTTAATGTTAAAAATTTCATGGATGAATAAATAAATAAAGTTGTATAGTACCAACAAAGATTTTCACAGAGCTTAATTCCATCAAGTTACAACTTTTTATTCACCATCTGGCTAAATGCCAGAAGTTTTTGTTTATATATTGATTTTCTTTTACAAAAACTACATCATTTACTTCATATACAAAATAAAAAAGTAATGGTAAACACTTGAACAAATGGAATAAAAATATTTCCTTAGGGTTTTTTTTTTTTTTTGCTCATTACGCAGGCTTTATCAAAATTTTGTTGATAAAACTATAATTTTTGGGATTTAAAATAAAAAATTTATATTCAAATTGTCAATTCCATGAAATCATGAATCAAGTGAGTGGAAAATATTTTTAGAATCATTAAAATCATACGTATGAGGTAATTGTCAACATTTTATATACAGTCTCACAATGTTTCTTTTTATTAAATGCATTAATTAAATTAGGTATTTCTAAAGGGTTATAGTTAATAAAATATTTTACAGAAGTGTGGTTTGATTTGTTTGTTTTCATGAGAATTTTATATGCTTAATCTATCATTTAAAATACAACCAATTTTTAAATAACAAGATTCTCATTAAACTATATTTTTAGCACCAAAATGATACTGTTTCTCAGCTTCTTAAAATTGAAATGGTATTTATTAAAGACTATAAGGATTTTTAACAGCTTAATGTTTTCAGATGATTAATATTAGAATGGACCTTAAAAATTACATATTACATTTTAAGCTCTTTATTTTAGGAGCAAGACTCAGAAAGATCAACTTGCCTAAATCAGCATAGTTTATTAGCACATAACAGACCAGGAACAAGACCTGGATAGCCAAATCTTCAACATATGTGTACATACGCTAAACCATAAGAATATTCAAGCATGGCGTTTAGATTAATATATTCTGTTTAAAAAGAAAAAAGTCACTTAACAATATTATAAAATTTAGAGAAATCCAAATCCAGTAAATATTTGCATATAATGTATTGATAAATAAACTGAGGCTTAAATAAATTAGATTTGCAGCAGCATTTTAATCAACTAGAAGTAAAGCTAAGTCTAGAGCTTTCTTGGGCATTTTGAAAGTGCTCTCAAATGTGAAAAGAATAGCCATATTAACATATGCATTATTAATGAAATCACATTGGGTAATTTTCTGCTTGGAAAACAGTGTCTTTAAAGTTTAAAATGCAAATGTTATTTTGATGTCTTCATTCCCTTATGAATGATAAATTATATCATTATTGGAATGTCTTACTAATTACATCTATATGTTAATTATATGTACAAGCATGTGCATACAATGTGAATTGACAATGCAAGAGAAAGAGCAAGTGATCCCCCATGACCACATCTTTTATTTTTTAATAGGGTTACTCAATTGGTCCGTTCAAGGTCTATTGTGAACAGTGACTACCTTAAGTATGATTAATATATCTGACGAAATGTCTCATATTTTTGTGGATTCAATGGAGAGGTAGGGTTATCAGAATTAGGTGGGCTTATGATGAAAATACCAATCACGTTCAAAGAGGATTGGTTATTATTTATTAATATACAAGTGCTGATTTGAAAGGAAGCTGTTGTTATACCACTGATTCTATACATAGTCCTACCATGTGCGGTGTTTTAGTAAACAACTTGGATGAAGACATCAACGGCAAATGTTTCAAATTTGCAGATATCGATATCGTCGATGACAGAACTGATATTTCAATTTTATGGGCTTGGGTCAATAGGCCACAGTCCAATGTAAAATTTAACAGGGATGGATGCAAAATCTGGCATGTGGCTTTAATCCATTCATATTCACAGAGTCGAAGACATTAGGCTTACCACAATTCATATTAAAATCAATGAGGTTTTCAGTAAAATACAAATTTAGGGCAAGCTATCAATTCAATGCAGTTACCACAAAAGCTAGTAAACTTGAAGGTTTTAAGAGGAATTACAGAGTCTAGATAACAGAATTTTAAGTTCAAATACAATGAAGGACAAGCAGGATATGTGAGTGAAATAAACAGGAGTGGAATAACAGAGAATGGTGAGATTGGAGTAACTGGAGAACACATGCTCTAGTTAAAAGATTATTTATTTGTTCAGGTTTTTTTTCCATGTAAAAACTAAAGAACACAAGTGTCCAGGTTGACATTGGTCTGAAATCTGAATTTTCAGATTCAGGCCAAGATACTCTGACATAAATCAAATCATACCCTAGATCTTACATTGTAAGAATAACATGGACAAGTCTACGTTCAAATGATATGAAAAGTATAACAAAGGTTTGAAAATGTAATACAGAATGGCTGAAGAAATTCAGAATTCTTATGCTAGTGAAGAGAAAATTTGAGAAAGAGATGATAGTCATCTTCTATTTGGTTTATCTATCACATGAAAAAAAAATTACTTATGTCAGAATTAGGACCAATGAATGAAAATATTTAGGACACAAGTTTTAATCTTATGAGATCTTTCTAAAACCAGTAACAATAAAAGCTATAAGAAAATGGAATTGAATGTTAGGAAAAGTGGCTAATCTTAACTGATTCATTAGGAATATTTAAGAATAGTTTGGACGGTTTACTCACTAAATATCATATTTCTAGTATGAAAAGAATTAGGAAGCTAATTTGTAACCCAACTCCTCTGTATTAAGATGACAAGGCCATCAGAGATCACTATGTAGCAGAAAGACTTATCTGCAATGTGAGAGTTCTAAAATATTTTAATTGAATATCTCGATCCAACCTGAACAACACGCATACAGAAATCGAGTATTTGAAATGAGCGCGCGCGCGTGTGTGTGCGTGTGTGTGTGTGTGTGTGTGTGTGTTTAAGCAAACGAAAAGTGGATACAATTATAAGAAAAATTGGTTGTGTTGGCTAACTATTCTAATTTAAAAGACTGAGATTATTTTTCTTTATAAATGAAGAAATTTTTATTCCAGCACAGTTAGTTTTAGAAAATAGGAACACTACTAGATCATTTTTTACTATAACCAGCTACCATTGCTTTAGCAAATATCTCTATACGTCCCACTGCTTGGATCCAGAGAAGTGTTTCAATATTTTGGGGGTACAGAAAACAAGAGAAAAGGACCCAATATAAGGAATAAATTTCTTCTAACAATCTTAAGAAAATTTGATTTTAGAAAAAAATAGGACTGAATTTGATTTTAAAATAATCAAATGAACAAAAAAGCTTGGAATTCAGGGAAAGTAAGATAAAAGGAAAAATGTTTACAAAAGTCAGACAGTATCCCGGAAAACACCACTAATACATATTAGACATGATGGGTTTCTTGCCTTATCAATATGAATCCCTTTGGCAAGTTAAAGACCATGACACTTTCTACATTTCTTATCCTCAAATATCATATTATTAATCCATATATGGAGAGTGAATCTGTATCCTAAAATAAACATTTCTGATCTAAATCTTTCTGAAGAAAAGATCAAAGGTGTTCCATCAGTAGTCATTGCCTACCATATAAAAGGATTTAGCTTGAGTCCACGTTCTTTTTGCCATATCAAGAATGAAGAACTAGTAAGAAAAGCATTGGGAGAAAAATTATATTAATGACTTTATATATATAGTTAAGAAAAGGTAATTTCATATATTTCATATTTGTATTTATAATATGCTAGCCACATTAAAATGTCTGCAATCATTTTAAGGGTTGGTATATATAATTTTGAAAAGCATGGATATTCATGCCTGCTTCTAATTTTGTTTAAATGTTGTCTTAATGTAAAAAAGTAAAATTTAATTCTATCCAATATCTTTGAAGTTCTATCCAATATCTTTAAAAAAGAAAACTTGATTATAAGATCTGAGAGAGATTTTATAAATTTTAAAGTCTATAAAACATCCTCCACCAAGATAAGTTCTTTGTTTCCTTAAAGGAAATATGAAATAGTCACATTTTGGAACATTGAGAATATTTGTCATTGCTTGATTTGTCCAATTTCCATTTTATTTCTAAAATTTCCTTTTAGAAATAAAATAATTGGCCACTCATGACTTTGCTTTGGATAATCACTCTATAAGAGTCAGAACTGGAAAAGTGAATGTTAAATTATTTTAGCATAAAATTTGCCTTCAAATATTAAAAGTCTAATTAAAGAATTTTCAAAATGTTATCAACAATATTTATAGTTAGTTGAGATTTGTTTTTAATATATTTAAATGATTGCACAATTCTCTTCTCTACAGAGCTCTGGGACTATGTTTATTACCATGGTAACTGGTGTGAAAAATCTCATAGAGCTAGGCAGAGATGATTCTTTTACTTAACCACAAATATAAAAGGAACTAAACACTAAGTCATCTGAAGTATCTGTACAATTTATTCTGAAATTCATCTTCTCTCTGAAGCATCTAAACAGGAATTTTAGGAGGGTTTTGAAATGAGAGACTAATCTCAAGTTATTTCCATATTCTTTTAACCTTTTCTGTTAGATTACTTGTCCTCACGATCTGCTGGTGATGTGAAAAGAAGTGCTTTTTCTTTGATATGGACGATAATATAATGCATTCTGTAACCTGATTAGCATCAAATTATTCAGCCAGTGTATCACAAGGGTGGTCTCTAAATGACACAATTGGATGGTTAGAGAACACACTGATCTTTGTGAAGAATAGCTGTGGAAAGAGAATGACCACAATAACATATTTACCCTGAGAAAAGCTATCACTTTGCACAATAATCATAACTCAACAAACAGATATATCCCTTTTTTAGCACTTTGGTCACCAAAAACACAGGATTCAATATGGCCTCTTCTGCATTTCTTTATTTTTCTATTCCAATGAAATTTGAGAACTACCGGATGAACTGCATGGTCCTTAAACTGAGCAATAATTTCTAAAGGAAGCGTTGACAAAGTCATCTAAAATTTTGACCTTTCCTGCATTGTTAACTCAGCTAGCATTAGCTCAAATGAGAGAACCCAGGCTCTCCCCAGGCAGCTTAGGCTAAATGCATCCTTCAATGCATTTAGGATGCTTTATGAATTCAATGCTTTCTCAGATGTTCTGTGGGATGGTGAGAAAAATTAAAATGTCAGAGAAAGAAAAACTGCCAACCAGAGAGGAAATGATTTTAACTTGTCCTGGATCATCTATAGAAGGCTGGGGGCATGGGAGAGCTCTCAGCTGTGCAGACTGTTCTGCTATAACCAAGCCCCCCGAAAAACTGAGGAAGAGGAATTTGCACTAGATATGACTAACCATGCAATGAGAGACTTACAACATATGCATGTGGTGCTATTTTTTGCTTATTTATTCCCATTCAGAACTTATTTAATACCTACTATTTTGAAACTATTTAAATATTTAAGCGTGGGTGCTAGGTTTATACAGGGTCTATTTTGATATGAGTAACTTTCTACATATATAGAAATACATATGGCTATACTCATTTCATTTTCAAAAAATTTGAAAGACTATATATATGTATGTATTGGTATATACATATATATTATAGACATGCATATTCCTGTCTGCCTAGAAATAGGCAATATAGGTAACTGTGGCAGAGAAATCATTAGCAAGATCAGAAATAATAAAGTAAGTATGGAGAACAACCACAAATTAACAAAATCTCTTCTATACAGCATATCAATGAAGAAATCATGCTGTATTATTGCTAAACACAAACAGTAACTGGAACAAAATGTAATTTTAATGAAACAGTACTTAATATAGTTCTATAAAAGAACTGTCATAATGGCTAGAACATTTCTATTTGTACTTATATTCCAATAATGTTTTCGTATGTAAATATAAATAGGCATATTTTATTCTACAGAGGGAGTTAAAAAAAAGTTGCTGCTGTTAAAAGGATAATCTCAATTATTATACTTCTCTAACAATAGTGATTATTATAAAGTAAATCACATATAGACATAGGGAAAATTTCAAATTAGCGCTTTCACTCTGGTAACAGCTGCTTTCATACTAGTTATCTATCTTTTACACTATGTCTAAACTCTGTGAAAAGTTTACAATGGTGGGTAAAATCAGCATGCTTTAGGGATTATCACACTAAATTTAACTTCTGTAAATGGAATAAACTTCGTTAAATAAGAAGGGGAATACCTTTGTTTTGGCAACAGTGTAGAATCTTTTCCTTAAAACATTAGCATCAGAAAGTAACCACTTATTCACAGGCTACACTGTGTTCCTCATTCTCCCGGAGAAGAGAACCAGAGAAAACACGTTACAGTGTGGGTATTTAGGGTAGACAAGAAAAGGAACTTTCTAGCTGCAAGTTAATAACTGTGGCTTGATCGACCAACGATAGGTTTATACACAAAAGTCATTTCCTATCCTAAAACTCTAAGTTTCCCTAGGAACATAATGCATACAGGTCCTATAAAATAGTTTTCCATACACAAATCATGTATTTCAAGATCTGTCCTATTTTACTGAGAGAATAAATAATCAAAATGTGAACTCTAAAAATAGCTTATAATTGAAAGGCTAATTCTCTCAATTATAGGTATGCTACAGTGACACTATAATTAGGAATGAAAAGCAACTCCAAAATGAGTCAGATTTTGTCGTTCACTTTGTACAAAAATGTAGATGGGTTCCATAAGCAGAAAACACAGAAAATAAGAGACATAGACTCATCTTCCTCACATCTCTTAGTGGTTACAAGATTGTTCTCCATTTACTCTTTCTTTCTAGTAGAACAAAGTAAATATTTCATTAATGTTTAACACATTGACTGCCACACTAGAAAAAAAAATTTTCCCTGGGGCCATGGTGTTTTATCAAAATAAAATGATCTTTTCTAATTTGTCATTTTTTGTTGTTTTCTGTGCATGAGTTACATGCAGTGCAATCGATGCTTTTAGAATTAAATCGTCAATATTAATTGTAACAATAAGAACATCAACAAGTAAGATTTTCATAAACCAACTGCAGGATTTTGTTTCATGAGGGCCTGGGGCTCAAAATTAGCCTGAGTTAAATACAACTCACATGGTAGTTAATGTGTTAACTTACTGGTTATCACCAAAGGAAAGTGTAGATTTTTAAATTAGAAAATTTACAGCTTAAATTGGACTTCTAAAGCTATTACATACTCAGTGACTTTTCTAAAGTAATATTAATACAACCTAGTTTACTATTGTGAACCGAAAATCTGAAAATATTAATAGTTTAGACTTTGAACAACAGACATCATTCTAGTACAAAACAGATCCCTATAGACAAGATGAAATATTCATCTTGTAATTTCACATAAGGTGTTTTCATCTCAACAAAGATATACTTTTATGAAACAATTAATTAATATTGAGACAAAAGACGAGGAGTTCAAAATTCTACATTCTACTTTAGAACTGACCATTAATTTCCAAATGGCTTTAAGTTATTTTTCACTTTTTAGTTACTTATCATTTAAAATTTAGACAATGGCCTAACATGTCAAATCAATTTCTCCAATGTTAAATCTGAAGCTCTTGCTATGACAAAAACAGAAAGCTAACTTGATAAACTCAGTGATAACAGAAAATTTAACAATAATATATCTCATAAAATCCCTAGTTGTAAAAGAGCATAAAAAAGAAAAAAAAACTATCAATAAAGCCAAATTAAGCTACATTAGGAAACATAAGATAAATGTGAGAACTTTAAAGTTTTGCAAGTGGCAAAAGTTTATTCTTTCACATGTGAGTAGCTGTTTTCCTGGGTCTTGGGTCTGAAAGTAAATGTAATGGATGGGCAGGGAACAAAGTACACAGCCATGTCTTCAGTCTGGCTTCAGCCCACTTCATCTACGCTCTCCCCTTTCCTGGTAGGCTGGGAACATTAACAGTCAATATGCCAGCTTTCACCCTATCCTGAATCCATCTGACATGGGGGCTCTGAAAGTCCCTAAGACTAAGAAACGGTTTCAACAGAGAGAAAACAGACCCAAGGTACGTGATGAATTATTTTAGGAATAGAAACAAGAAGAGTTTCTTCTGCAACATTTTCTCCCAGAAACTCAGCAATTCAACCATACTACAGCCAATAGACAAACTTCAGTACACCCTAGGATTGAAGGAAACAATGTTAATAAAAATCAAATTTTCAAAGTGTCTCTGAATTAGCTTCCTCTTGCTTAATACATTTTACATAACACTCTAGGAATAGAATTTCTTTACGTGAAAGATAATCTGTTACTCAATTTTGCTGTACTAATGCCATAAACTCTATGTGAAAAGGCATGAGACTTGATGAATACAACTGGAAAGCCACAATATCCTAGCAAACATTTTGAGCATCAGAAACAAAATTAAGATTTTCCTCACTATTCTCCTCAAGGCACCCAAATATCAAATATTAAGACAGTTAGCAAAATTGCTAAAAATTACTCATGAATATCTTTTTATTCAAGCCAACTTGAAAAAACTAAACTTTGGTAGACATAATTTTCCCAGTCGCAACCACATTATATATATATTTCAGTGAAAGAATTAACATGAAGTTCCTATTTTCTTTGATGATATGTGCTGTTATGTTAGCGTCCCTTTTCTGGAACAAACAGAATACTGTGGCTTTCAAATACTTTGGAGCCCACGCTCTTCTTTGTCTAGATGAGGTGAAGCTGACTACGGCACTCTATGCACTGAGACCTAGCAATTGATGTTTCATCAACAGTTCCTTTTGGAGCTACTTGGGAGGAAGTGTGAGGATCTGCCTGAGTTTCAACCTTTGCATAAGCAAACATGGGTGTGACTAAGAACAGAGCAGGAAGGCGGTGAAATAAATCCAGAGATCTTAAGGAAAAGCAATGGAAAGAACGAACCTCAGTTAAGCGTAAAAGACCTCAGCATACTTATTAAGTGCCTGAATTTGGTCAAATGCCCAAAATTACCTGAGTTTCAGTTTAATAATGGATAGAAATCAAACAAAAATCATTGCCTTATCAGACAGAAATATTGTGAAATTCAAAGAGATGATGCTTAAGAAACTGCTTTGGGAAGCTCTACTGATAGAAGTGATTAGTTTGCCTAATACCCACCATCACTTTTCTATTACTCCAAGGAAGGAAATCTCTACAACTTTACAAAACCTCCTCAACTGCATATTGGAACAAAGGCTCTGCATGGGTTTGGTACACTGAAACAAAAGAGTAGCAATATTCTTTTCCCAGATTTCATCCAGCTTTCTTATCTTGTCTACTAGGGAATTTGAATACACTGACCATGAAATCCTGGCATCCTGGTGATTAAGACACATGTGTTGCTATGATTGACTGAGATGTACTGAAAAGCCCTGTGAATGGGAATGAGTAGCAGTGGGAAATAGTTGGCAGTGCTGTAGTCTAAACAAGGTAGCAACTGCAGGGCTCAGCAGATGCATACTCAACTGCAAGAGAGTGTCAGGAAACAATTCAGATTGTTTTAATCAACCTGAGTAGCACTAAGTAAATTATGTTATAACAGGCTTCTGCATCATTCTCATAGATCTCATTTACTTCAAGAGGAAGCACCTTGTTTTTCCAAATATGATGAAAACAAGCCACATTATGTACAAATAATAAAAACACTTCCAAATACACTTCGAATTAAGAAACATATGATATTCTAATTTATTTTAATAAATCCATTGTTATGATGAAGCTAGAGCACTGTTATATCAAGAGCATTGATACACATATTACATAGATGCCCAAAAATAATAATAAATTTTCAGCAGTAGCAAATCTTCATTATAACATCCACACTTTAATCTGCATTAAAGCCAAAAATGCTACCAATACTCAGACCGCACTTCTGCCTTGACACTGAAGTACCTAATGAGCTCACCAAGGTCCTGCACTCCCCACTCACATCCAAGTTACCATCTACTACTAGCTGTGGTTCTAACCCCAGCACTTTTTTTCTCATAATAACTTCAGCCCAACCAAAGTTATTTGGAAAAGTGACGAGAGGCAACAGTATGAGACAGCTTTCGAATTACAATCCACCACTTCAACACTTGGCCAATTGGAGGTCCTGAACCTAATTATGGAATACATTGGCTTAGATCTCACTCAAACTCAGATACACTGAAAGATATTTGTTGTTATCAGATATCATGATATATCATATATATTGGCTTTGGATACATAATCAACTGTATTTAAACATTGTAATGGAATGAGCTCTTCTATACAGATAACAGTAAAATGAAAGAAAATTACGCCAACATAGGGCCCTTGGGCTTATCCTATAAACAGAGAGCATAAGGCCACAAATTAAAAGCAATATTAACCTCTATCTAATAGAGACAGTATAATTATGCTACCTATTTTAAAAGTTAAGAAGTAGAGAGCCTTTCCTTGGAGGGTTTGAACAGAAAATTCAAAATTTACACATATGAACATAATCTGTTTCCTGACATAGAATTAACATAACTGGTTGGAATGTAATCTTCCCAATTATAAACTAGTCAAGACAGATGCGGTCACATTTATTTAAAATAAAAAAAAACCAATACATTTTGTTTAAAAAATGATAATAATAAAAAATAATAATCTAATCTTAACTACACTTTGCTTTAATTTTGTTCCCAAAGAACAATCAATTTTTATAAAATTAAGATTTCATCGCAACATTGTGATTTTTCTCCTAAAGAATTAGGAATCAGAAAATAGAGGTCGAACTATGGATAAGGGTAGGGAAGGATCAGGGACAGAGACAAGGTCAAGAGCAGAAATAAAGAGAGTTCTCACTCTATAGACACATGGAGGTGACTTTCATACAGCACCTTTACATAGACCACAGGGCACAAAATTTAAACGGGTTAAAATTTAGGAACAAAATTAGAGGCTACAAAGCAGAATCTCTTACCCTGAAAAACTCTTTAGTGGAGCCAGAGTCTAATGTTCCGTAAGCAATTTCTGTTTGCTTAGAAAGATCCTCAGCACTTTCGATGGGAGACACCATCCTCTCTACAGTCAGGAAGGCAGCTAAGTTAGCCGTGTAGGAGGAGATTATGATCAGGGTAAAGAACCACCACACACCTCCAACAATGCGCCCAGAGAGGGATCTAATAACAAGTATGAAATGGATTTGTAAAGTGAAATGAATGACCTAATAAAAAATACAAGTTAGCAGTACTAAGCAAATATTGATTTACAGGGGAATATTTAATTTTATTATACTTTTCATATATCTGTAAGTTAAGGAAATCAGAAATCTTTAAACATTTTGGGCAGGGAGTACAGATTAACTACATTTCCTGATATACCCAGAGCCCAAAACTTCATATTCCTGGCATATTTTCATAGATATAATGCCCAAATAGTTTATGATATGAAATTTCATAATAAAGTAATTTCAAGAAATGTACAAATAATCTATGCAATCTTCATACCAATTTATCCACTCATGACATAAGTAAACATGAGCAAGAGAATCTAAGATCCCCATAAAAACTCATAACAATGTTTATAAACAAAATCAAATATTAAAATAAAGGACTATACACCACAGATGTAGCTTTAAGCAGTGAAGTCACCCTCCCTTTAATTCATCCAGTGAAGTTTCAAAATCCTCAAAAAAGGCCCAAAATTTCATTAGGTTTTTGTGTGCAAAACATAAGTATTAGATACAGTACAGGAGAGAAAATGGGAAAAAATGATACTACAAAGAAAGACATGACACAGAATATAATTCTTAATGAGTAAAAATCGGATGGCTTCGGTGCATGGACGGCTATGACCCTGCTCGTTTGTGTCTCCTGCTTAAAAGAAAAAAAAAGAAAACTCAAGGAAAATAAATTAGACATTTAAAGTTTGTCAAGATATAAATTTCTAGTTTGAAATATAATAAAATATTTCCATGACTATAAATTCTTACATAAAATACTTTTTAAAAGCTTGACAGATTCCCAATAATTTATGTTAAAAGCTGAGATAGATAAATATAAGTACATAGATACAAAAAAAAGATTTATATATATATATATATACTCAACTATTTTGAAATATTTGATGGGATTCTGCACATAATTAAGAAATTTGAGTAATATTAACAAACCAATAAAATAACTATTTTATTTGTTGTCAATAACTCTGCTATATCTAACAATTAGACTTGCTAGGGTGAAGAAGTGACATTTCTAAAAATTTAAAACATGAAAATTTGGCAATTTATGACCTAGACTGACATTCCTGATAGCAGTAAGAAATTCACCTTTTGATGAAACAGATACAAGATCAAACTCTTGGAAAATATGTGTAGAATAAACCTCTCAAGCAGTCAACAAAGGAGGGAAGCTAATTTAAAAGGAAAGTTTTTTTTTTTTTAGATTAAAAACATCAGTTGATAAAAGAGACAGAGAGAGAGAAATAGCAATGAGAAACAAAAAGAATATAATTAAGAGTATTTATCACAAAATCTCTCGGAGGTAAAAAGAGTTAAATAAATATGATAGGATGGAAAAAATTAAGCACTTTTCACTTATATTCTAAAAAGGATATTAAATATATTTTACATTTGGAAAACCCCTTATGTAGACACAGGCACTCTCAAAATGTTCACTATTTGTTCCATAACAATGGGAGGTATAATTTTATGACATATACTCTATATTTAAGGGGGCAGATTCAGTACCTAACTGCTCAAATCCCTTAAAACAAAAGCTGATGACACGGTAATTGCTTTTGATTTTAGCCACTGCATGTTAATTTGCAATATGTTTAAGAATCATTTTTATGTCATTCTGTTCCAGCTGTAAAAGCTTAAAAAGTTAAAGACATAACGTTTCCCCCATTCCAGTGCTTATATCAGATTTAATGAGATTAAATATGTTAATTGATTTAAAATGTACAAGATATCTCAAAAAAGTATTGAACTTATAAAACATTCAAAACGGAAAAATACATAAGCAATTTATTATTTACTTTTAAGTGTTTTTAAAATAACAATTAATGCTTATGCAGGAGTTCTTGAGAAATTTTCTGCAAAAGAAAAAATTTAATTTTATTTTATGATTACAGATAAAAATGAGTTCTGTAATTCAAAATAAAACTTTCACCTCTCAGCATCTGTACTTAAGGAGTAAATAAATGTGAACATGTTATTATTTCTTTTTAATACCTATTAAATATTTTTTTAAATAATGTACATTTTATATTCATTTGAATTCTTTGAGTTATTGGGGAAAATAGAGAAGCAAACAGGAGAATAAAAATAATCTTTACAATGTATTTCTTCATAATTTCTGTGGTTGTACTGTTCAGGAAACTATACCTTATAGGGATATTCTAAACTTAATTTGGGGCAATTAAGTTAGTTAATTTGATAAACCATTCTAAATCATAACTTAAATGTGTTCTGTTAATAATAATATAGTTCTATATCATATTTTATTTGGAAAAGGATAGTAATTTTTTAAAAATATTCAAAGAGCATTTCTAAAGTTATCTGTGCATTTCAAGCTTTTTCATGAAGATAATAAGCTGCTCTATTCTCCTCAACTAGAGTAACCACAATTGCATTGTAAAGAAATGATAGTTAGTTCATTTAAGAAAATCATTAAATTTGCCAGAACTATGTATTATGTTCATTTTTAAATGTACATATAATATAAAGTGAAAGGTAGTATCATTTAAATTTTTTTTAAATAAAATAAATTTTTCTCAGATATACTCTAAGGCAAAAAATATCAATCAATAACAAGGCAAAAATATGCTGTCTGAGATCTGTTTATATTACCAGGAAATAAAAGTTACTACAAGTGAAATTGTAGTGAATTATGATTTATGAATGAAATCAAAAGCACAGAAAAAAGATCTTATTTTGGATGCAGCCTTGATGAAAATGAGAAGTTGTCTGTATGTCATGGTGGACACTGGGTTGATTGTTAAATGTACCTTGCAGTGCAGCCCCTAAGCACAAATAGGTTTGCCACTACTCGACAACCACTGAGTCCTTAAACAATTCCCTGCAATGCATGGGAGCAGGGCAAGACCTGAGGGTCCCCTGGCAGGAACCCAGGCCAATATGTCCTGCTTCACAGTGAACACCCATACACTTCTCCCCAGTTATGCAAAAGGCAGGGAATAGTGTATGTCACCCCACAATAGTTGCTTTACATCTCAGAACTAGGGTAACGTTATACTTCAGTGGCCTTCTTATCAAAAGTGAACCATTTCTTTATTATTTTTATGGACAAGAATATTCTCTGAGACCCCAATTTGGTTTGTTTTATCCTCCTTATTATTAGAAACTTCTCTTCATATTTTTTAATTAGATCACATAAACTAAATATAGAGATGAAACTATGAATCTTACATATTTTGTCAGAGGTGAAATATGTACGTGTATATGTATGTACACATATACACAGATATATACCCCAGGCTATGCAAATACCACTGGCATATTTCTAATTCAGTGCGGAGAGAAGCCACAGGGAATCTGATGGAAATAAGATTTGTTAGATCTATTTAATTCATAAAAATGTGATTTTGTTATCATTACTATTATAACCACCTACTATCCGAGAAGTAAGCCATTGATAATTTCTGTCTACAGGCTGTATTTCCTTTATCTCACTGGATAGAATATGCTAAAGAGATTGCACAAGATACAAATCTTAGGCTTCTCATATATTTTTTTTAAATTAATGACTTGTTATTTCTAAAAATGCTCAAAAAACTAACAATATAATGAAATAGTTTCAGAAATGGCACCCCCGTCACTGGTTATTATGATATCCCATAAAATCAAAGAAGGATAATCAAGCCCAAATTAAAATGTGCCAGTAGATTGGTAATAATGTTGGCTTAAAATGTTAAAGTAATCACACTAGGAAAAGTATGATCTATTCCTCTGCAAAGCCAAGCTTAGCTATCATTCTTATTCATGTATGTGACATGAACAAAAAAATATGTGCTTTGTGACAGATTAATTATAATTAGGCATCCTAGTACAAGGATTAACATATGATAACGAGAATAGAGGAATATAAATTTATTCTGTGATGAATGTGTACAACCGTTTAATATGGCACAAGCTTTTGTAATGAATCATTAGTCCCTGTCACGTATTTCTACGTTGGAAAATATTATCATACATTCCTTTTAACCTAGCAACCTAACCTTGAAAAAAACAATAAATTTTATACCTCTCCCATACTATTTCCATGAGGCAATGATAAGAAAATAAAAGAGATGGGATGTGCCAGTGAAGTTTTGTCTCACAAGGTGTTGCTTTTGCAATTGATAAATAATGTTGCCCATTTTCCCATATACAGGTCTGTGGATCAACACACAGAGGACTGTAAAATGAGAATATGCAGCAAAAACACGGTACCCCTCCAAGAAGGCATGGAATGATAGGAACCTTATGCATTTTATAGCCTCTCCATGGTGTGTATAATTTCACCGGGAAAATATGTGATCAACATTCGAAGAACATTGTCCACGTATTTCACAGGCTTATGCCGATAGTAAAAGTATGTCCTTTAAGAGTCCTAAACTGCTTGGACGGGCGATCGGCAGCTGTTTAATTCTTTAGAATGAATTCATAAACACCATGAATATCCACCTGAGACCTAAAATGCACAAAGTTGAAGCAGGTGAGTAACCAACCTTGGCGAAATATCGCATCCTTGCTGCATAAAGGCACCCAAGGAAAACCAGAGACTATTAAAAATCCCAAATTCATTAGTTGATTCACTACTTTGGGTTTCTCTTCCATCTTCAAATTCCTCAGTGTGCCACTCGTAGGGGCTAAATCTGCTGACCAGGAATAAAACTACACTGACCCCAATGTAGGCAAAAACAATGCACATCCAGATCTCATAGGCTAAAGGATCAAGAAATGAAAACACTCCTGGTTTGGACTTCTGAGGCTTCTTGATCATGATAGATATCCCGAGGCTCATAAAGGGCTTTGAGAAGTCAATCACCTCTTCTCTCACAAGGGTTATAGTTAATGGAGCAATTGCAATATCAGCTTTCTGTAAGGGAAACAAAGGAAAGTAATAGTACCCGGAGTCATGGTCAGAAAAGAATCATGGTTACATCACTGGATCACAGGGAAGGAAAGGAAATCAGAGAGATGGAAACAATTATTTCCCTGTTAGAATCCCAGTAAAGAATAAACAGAAAAGCAATCTGTTCCCCAAGCATTCCTCCTCTTTGTGGATACACAGTATATACATCTGGCTTTACTATGAGAATTACACATCTACACTGCATCTGTGTCTTTGCAGCCCTTGGACATACGATTGGCCTACATGCTTCAAGACAGACGAAATGCCTGTCTCACTTAGTCCACATGCTTACTTCTGGCTTCAACTTTGATCTTTCAAATGTTCACAAATAAACAAGATAGTATTCCTAGAGTAATGTGGGAAATCAACAACCTCAGAGAAAGATATTTTGCAGGGAAGGGAGGCATTCTGTCAACAACAGTTCAAATTGAATGACTTTATCTATGAGAAGAGCTATACTTACCCCATATACAAGTTCTCCAACCATCCCATTCCAAATTTTCGTGTCTGCATCCCTGGCCCCATACTTGCCATCCCCAACAATTGTCAACTTGTACTTGAACCCACAATGTTTGGCGATTTCTGCAGCCAAGTCAACACAGTAGCCCTCATAGCGCTCATTGCCTTCAAGCATTTCGTGATTTTTCTTCATCATAACATATGGAGATTCCTATGTGGAAAGACCATGCTTTAGCTGATTAAAATATCTGGGTTAATTAGGTATTCTCATTGAATAATAGCATATTGTTTAATAATTACCTGTTAGCCAGAGACAAAGTAGAATATAGACGGTGGACAACATTAGAGGAAAAATTTAAGCATAATAATTCCCAAAAATGTCTTTGAATGTCTATCATTACATCTCATTAAGATGGCTTGTACCTGGCCATAATATAGTAAACAAGATACTCAAAATCACAAAGTGTTGGTATGTCCCTTAATCACGTTTGTAACTCTCAGGGCTTAGAGCAGAAGAATGCTGCTCAGCATCTATTTTATTCAACTCTGGATTCACCATACCCTTATTCTAGATTAAGGTTGATTGAGGTTACAATGACCCCCACGAATGAGCATTCATCCAAAACCGTGTGTCACTGCTGCCTCAAGTATAAGGTTCATGTGGAAATCATGTTCACGGCCAGTGACACACAGACTGAAAGGATCATTGTCATGGTGATATACTAATTCTACCTCCACAGGTTTCAGGTCTCACTTCATCTATAAGATATAATATCCTAGAATGATGCCACAAGGATAGCTAGAGAGTAGCTTCCCCATGTAAACATAGAAAGGGAAAGCATGCAAAAATGATTCAACACAGTCCAATGTTCTCCATTGGAAAGTGACACCAACGATACTTGAGGTCTCAGTGAAATAGTTCCTCTCAGTGGCATGATAAAGGAAAAATCCTCAAATGTCTAACTTGCACTTATTAAGAGATTTCCAAGTGCCTACTGATTTTTTTTATCCAAGTCTCTTATTAACCTATCTATATTTGCATCTCAATATTGTTAGGATAAAGAATCCAACAAAATTATAAACTCCACAGGTAAGGTAAATTTGTAATACAAAACAAAATGGTTTTATCACAAAATCATGTCCCATAACGAATCCCATTTTCTCCATTTCATTTCACCAACAGCTTATGATGATCCTTATCTGTCTTCCAGGTACCCAAAGCCTAGATGTTTAAGACAGTTCAATTTTGCCTCACCTATTCAATCTGCATTGATTTTGCACTAGCTATGTGCCAACCACCATGTTGAAAATTGGAGTAAAAAGAAGGGAAATCATCCATATCTTTAAAGAGATCATCTTTTATTATGAAGAAAGATGAGTTGACATCATCATGAAATCATGTAACAAATGGGAAGACAGGGTTTACCCAGAATTGGGTGGGAATGGAGAAGGGAAGACCGAGGAAATATGAGGAACACTCTTCAAGACTTGTCCCCAATTGAACACCGATATATGCACCAGGATATGAATTATCCATCAAGCTAAATTTTTGTCTTGAAAAGAATAGGGAACATTTTGCATGCTTTAGCTAGATTTTGTGTATTCCTTTTATTAGAGTAAATATGCAATAAATGATTAAAACACTGCAAAAGCAGCACAGCATTAGTTACTGTGCTAAAACATAAACAGTAAGTTCCCTTGGCAGATATTTTCCATAAGAAAACATAAAGTAAAACACAGGCATATATAGCTACTTACCAAAATTGTGGTCACAACAACAGTCTTATTCTCAAGCCCAGAGGTGTCATTTCCAGAAGGAAGCTCAGTGAGGGTAACAACCATTTTGTCCACTTCACTCCAGTAGCCAATCTGAAAAAGGTTACCGCAGATAGAAATATGGATACGTGACCTTTCTATTAGCAAACTAATTATTTTCAGATCCACATCTGAATCTGAAATTATAGCCACATCAATTGGGCTAATTCTAAAAAGGGATATGTCTTTTATATATGTGAATCTAATAGAAAGGAATCACAAAAAAATTATTAAAAATGGCTGTCTCTTCATGTTTGCTTTTCATATTCTCCAAGAGAAATTGTTTGAGATTGATCATAAAGAAATGTAAATGAAATTCAAACCATGAAATTTTAGCCATAGCAGTTAAAAGGTAGATGTGTCGAACTGAACAGTTACATGGATATTTGTACCAACTATTTTTTGTCTTCTGAATCGTAAACTTTCAGTAATGGTTCTTTTTCTTCTCATTCAAGATTTTTTCTATTTCAATCTAAAAAAAATTGTAATGGTTCTACTTACAGTTATTTTTAAGATTACAATTCAGTATCACTTACCAGAAATAGATTTGATTTAGGAAAAAATTTGAAAATGCATCTGTTTCTGGAAGTGGTTAAACTCTATGTGAATACACTTCTCCAGAACTCTTTGGCAGAGTGAGATAATACTCACTCGGCTAACTCACCTCTCACATAGACAGAACTGCCTTTAAATCACTAAGGATTTACCTTCCGGGGCCCATTTGTTTTGAGCTCCATGATGTTAATTGTATAGTTTATTCTTTTTCCATTCTGGTCAAACTTTATATTTCCTGAAAGACCTTCAACTTGAACCTAATGAGGAAATGGAAAAGGAGCAAAGTTATAAATTTACTTCAACCAAAGATACAAACTGTGCAGATTACTCTCACTGCACTCAAGTCATGAAAACTACATTGATAAGGTTTATTTCACTCTTTAACCTACCTTTGTGCTGTTAGGAAATAATATTGCCTGTATATTAAACATAAGGAATAATACCAGGATGACTCATTTGGCAGGAAAAATATTAATGGCCATGTTAAGTCACATTAATAATCATTTTGAGTGACTTACCTGTTTGAGGGCCCTTTCTATTTCTACACCTTGTCCCCAAGGGACTGCTGGGTTTGCCAGACAGTCCCCTGCATTCCCTCTTCGGGAGATTTCAATTCTCTGCTTCCGTAGGTTGCGGAAGGCTTCAGTCATCACTTGAACAGCGTCATAGGTCAGTGCGGAAGTATACTGAAAAGGATCACACACATTTCATAAGAAGGGGAGACAATTCAGAAACTCACAGCACACTGGTAAACAAGACTACAGTTGCCCACCACACAATACCCTATAAAAATCCAAGAATTTAAACACGATTTCTGCATCTAGAAATCTAAGAATCAAAGAGAAGCAATATAGAATATTAGGACTATGGAATGTGCTCTTGACTCTAAAATTTTTCTATTATGTTAATATATCATCTATTTCAGATGAGAACTTTTCATAATAATTCTATGGGTTTTTTCTTCTAACCTGTTTCTCATTAGAGCATCACTTTATGGCCTGCTCTGGTGACATACAAAATTATCAAATTAGCAAATAAATATTTCTTCACCGTTTAATGGGGGATACATTTGTCAATGTAGAATGAACACAGATTAGTTTTTGAATTTTAATCTCTAATTCAACTTGGTGATGCTCACATAGATCTGCAGTAGTCTTATGAGTATGTATTTAAGTTCCCCCTGGTGACACTGGTAATCCACCAGAAATCACAAAACTTCTTGAGGTCATGCCCCCTTCACGCTTCAACGGTCTATGATAACCGCTGGTTCTAAACTTAAGGTATTCAGGTTCCAGTGGGACAAGAGAAATATTACAGAAGTTGGAGCCAAGCAGAATGATACTACATATGGACCAAGCATGGTCAGTGCCTGGACAAGTAATATTATGTGCATGTATATATACTGCCATCTGTGAAATGTGTGATACTGCTATTGTTAATGAAAAATGACAGTTTGACATTAAAGCTTTACTGAATGCTGAGGAAATTTCTGTTGTTGAATGTTGTTCAATCTGTAGGTACTCAAAGTACAGAGAAGCTAGAGAAAAAATGAAATTTTGTACCCTACTGATTTTGTGACTCTCTAAATTCTTGACACAGATCCAAAATGGGCACTCACTATTCCTGAAGAATCCTTCTTCATTCCTTAGTAACTTAGTTCTTCCATTTTCAAAAATGACAATTTCACATCTTTTTTCTATCTTCTCTAAATACCCACACGTCTACACACTTATCCTATAAATTCCTGCTGAAAACCTTGCCTTACATATTATGGAGAAAATGGAAGCCATCATATAGAGCTCCCTTGCCTTTCAGCCATAAAACTACTAAGCTCCCTCCTGATATTGTTTCCCTCCTGAGATGACAGTGCAGGAGGTGGCCATACTCCCACCTCAGCAACCTCTCAGTGCACTGATCTTGTTTCTCTATTCTTCTTAAGGACATTGTTTCTGCAATGACACCCTCAATATCCTGCATCAGCCTTTTTTCTCTCTCTACTGGATCATCTCTATTAGTAATCTAACTGATCTGCTATATCCTACCACAAACATTTCTTTACAAATACAAAATTCTATAATATCCATGCACCATTTCTTAAAGTATTATATTAAATACATTGTTTTAAATCACATTTACTTAAGAAAAAACTCATTGGAACAAATAAGAAATATCACTTCAGTATAAATCTGCCTCATTTGTTTGTTTATTTCTACTGTCCTAGAGGAAAAAAATTGATTTAATTTGCTGTCTTATATAGCAATCATTTCATGGCCAACGTAATTTTTACAATAATGTCTAAGTCTCTGAAAAGAAAACAGAATATAAATTGAGTAAATTGGATATTTTTAAAAATGCAATTTGTATGAAAAATTATGATAATAGTTGATAGCCAAAATTTTCATTGAGTCAACTTGCTCACATTACTAGGAGAAATCTATAAAGGCATCTACTAACTGGTTTAGAGGTCTATAAATGTTGATGAACTACATTTAAAAATATGATTAGTTTGAATGAACTAAAAGCATTTGATCCATGCAGCATATAATAATTATGATTCAGGAGCATGCGCATGCGCATGCTAAGAAACAAAATCCCTTCAACCTTTTCAAATTCTCAAATCTAATCAAGCCTTAAGCCTATTACCATTTTAAATTAAAAGTCACAATCATAAAAACAAAATTCTAGGCTGAGAGAAAATCCACTGCTTCTGTATCCAGAGTTGCTTTTTGTTTATGTTCTGCATATGTGGCTCATTTATTTTTCTAAACAAATATGTTCACATTTTTGATTGGATAGTTAAATATTTCAGTTTTATTGTACCATTCATTAAACTAGATGTAAATTAATGTGAAGGAAACATGATGGCAATGTAACCATCTCCTTCTTTGAAAACAAATGCTTCATCTCTGCCCCGATGTTTATGTTCTGTGAAATCCCTCAGCTGAGTTGAGTTGGAAATTTATATTTCAGTGGGGGGCCATTATGCTTCACAGTGCTATATCACAATCACATCATACCCACACATTAAGAAGAAATCTGGGAAGTCATTTTTATGGTCCATTTTCCAAATGTGCTTTTTATTTCCTTTTAAATGTATATTTATTGAGACTTTTCAAAAAGGAAAACAAAATATGCATTTTAAGCATGTTTGTTATGTCCAATAGTCATCAGATAAACCATTCAATAATATATTACTAGAATCACTGGTACCAGAAAACAGTATTCTGACATCAAAAAGGGTGGGGGCATGAAAAGGAATTCTATGTACATCTCATATTTAATGAATATAAAAGGAGATAAATAGGTTGTGATATAAAATTTTAGGGGTTATCATAATGACTGCACCTTTTTCTAAGCATGTTATCCACACCATAATGAAATAGGGAAAAAAATACTCAAAGAAGTGTTAAATTTTAGGGACTATGAAAGTGTTACCAAATTTCCTATGAATGGCCAGTTTCCTATTTTCCTGACACTTGAATTTAGTTGAGTGTAGTTTAGAAAGTATTGAATTTAGCATTGGAAGGCAGGCCTCGAGCCTAGTTCTACCATTTGTTGCTCTGTTGCCCTATTGCCTTGGGAAAATTAACGGAAGTACTAGTGCCTAAGGTTTCTTAGCCAAATAAGGAGGGCAATGCCTCTTCTGTGTATGTTGCAGGGCTGTTGAAAAGGAAGGTGAGGAAAAAAGAAAGAATTCATGTTTACCTAGTTCTCTATGTGACAAACAAGAGCTGAACAGTTTCTTAGTAAATCCTTTAAAAAAAAAAAAAACTGTGTCACAAATATTTTCATTCCCATTTTACAGGTGGAGATTCCAAGTTATAGACTTTTATTTTACCTGGGTGGGGACTGGTGGGGGTGGGTCACAAAAATATGTGAAAAAAGTGGAATTTGAATCCAGACCTCTGTGATTCTGGGAAAATGAGGGTGACCAGCTGTCCCGGTTTGCCTGAGACTGTCCCAGTTTTGCAATGGAAAGTTCTGAGTCCCAGGAAACTCCTCAGTCCCAGGCACACTGGGACAGTTGGTCACTTTCTTTGGCAAGGACTATATCAAATAAGCAGATGTAGAGTAAATGAGAAGCTTGGTGAATTATAAAATAAGCTAAAAATGTAAGTTATTGACCACTGGGTTTGCTTTCCATTTTTCTTTTATAACTATCTGTCTTAATGTAAAACTAGTTTGTTTTTACAATGTTTTGAAAACTACTATCCCACTCCACAACAAAGTTCTGTGATTCAATAAGTTCAGAAAACGATTCTCATATCAACATATTATAATCCCTGAGAAATTCTGCAGTAACAATTCCAGTTTAATTTTGTTGATCAGCATTGCCCAAACTATCATTATGAAATTTGCTTAACATCAATTATTTTCCACAGAAATAGTATTTTTTGTAACACAGTTGGGAATGTTAAAAGTTTTATGGCCTTACTTATTTCTAAGAAAGCATCAATTATTTGGTTAAATAAAATAATTACATATTGAATAATATTTCTCTAGAGAATCTTACATGACATTAATTCTCAGTTTTTTCATTTTACAAAATAATTATCAACATGGTCAAAAATTATGAACTCTAGGAAAAATAAGTAAACCTATAAGATAAATTTTTGAAAGTCTTTCTTTAAAAATTCCCAATAACGACCAAGGAAATCAAATAGAGCCATAGGAAAAAGAACAGTATGAGGAAATACATTATAAACTTAAAATTATTCACTTGTCTTAATTTCAAATTCAACTGCAGTCCACCTTCTGGAAAGGAGCTGTCTGTGATAAGGTCATCTTTAATTTACTGTAAAGCATTCTGAACATGTGCCCTTTGAAACTTCACTGAACAAAGGCATAAAATCTTCATAAAAACTCAACATCTTTGGTAAGCACACAAGCTGTATCACATTTTCTGAGGGTGAAAAGAGAGCTGCATTGGCAAGAAACCAAAATTAACATCCTTTATTATTCTCTATGAATAATAAAAATAATTTTAATCCATTGTGAAGAAAGATTCTTCATATAAAAGGAATACATTAAAAACAATATATCTTTGCCTGAATTACCTACACTGGTAATTGACCTTGACTGAAAATCTTTCTTAAGACCAAGACTTTTATATTTAGAAAATTTGGATTACTTAAGGATTCAAATTTTTAGATAAACCTAATTATATTCACTGAGACAGAAAAAAGACACTCAAATCAAGGCATTTGATTTGAAACTCTGTCTGGTTTTGATTTTTCCATAGGTAGACTTACTTAGAGGCAGATCTCTTATTTTGTTGGTTACATAAATTCCTCTCCCTGATTCTCTGCATTTCCTATAGATCTAATAAGGCAAAATTTTCTGATTTTTATAATCTATGAAAAACAAAGTATATATTGTCAAGGGTGATTTGGGATTCAATTTTGACACCTGGACATCAAAGATATCTACCTGCAAATCACTACAGTCTTTGAGAGATGAAGGAAGCACTTGAGGTGTCAGAGATTCAGCAAAAGCTAGAAATGTTAATGTATGTTTTACTGAGTGCCTAAGTTAGCACTTCGCATAATCACAGTATTAGAGATTTGGAGAAATCTTAGAGATCAACTAGCCTTGTTCCCTTCACAGATAAAGAAATTGAGAAATTAGATATGAGCCCAGATATGCTGCATTATAATTATAAATATCAATAATCCATTTTTATTTTTCATGGTATAATATACATATAATTTTTCCAATTAATTTTTGCAAAATATATAATTTTAGCAATATCAGTTTTTAATGTATGGATTTATTTCAGTCATATGCATAATTTTTAAACTACAAAATATAAGGAACCAAACATATCAAGCTTCTAGATTGTAGTGGGCAACATGTTTTAGTATCAGGAATAGTAAATGCCAATTCATCAGCTGCGGTTTGGTCACTTAAAACACTCAAGAAGTAGAATTAATTTTATTAGGCCACCGGGTTACAATTTAATGCACGACACTAATTATGGGACTGAAAAAGATTATACTATTTTCAGACAGGCCTAATAACTCTCTTAGGACAGCAATTAAAAAAGTTTGAGTCTCTGTGTTAAGTCATTTCCGGAGTAAAATGAGATTTTTGTGGGAAGCCATTATTTAAAGTGCTACACAAATGTCAGTCATGGAGTGTTGCTGAATTCCTTAAGATCAAGAGGACATCAAAGACACAAAAGTCAAACTAAAGTTATTATGTGACAAGGTAGAAAAGATAGTCATATCTTACAACTTGTCAGAGACATCAAAATCACTAAAAATCTTTCTAAAAGTAGAAATATTTGTAAATTAATTTTGAGATGGTAGCAAATAATTTTTATATTGTACCTCTTTTTGAAATTGTTTTTAAGGAAGGCAAAATGGCTACTTTAATTTTCCCATGTTAATTCAGGTGTTATGATGGGTCAGATCAGATTACTACCATCACTTTAACATTTCATCAAGTAAAATATTAACAACTCACTACTTTTCTGCCACAGCTCACAAAAGAACATGGCAAATGCTATGGCAGAAATTTAAACAAAAATTTCCTAACAATGATAATTTCATATTTTTTCTTTCGATAACTGGATACTTTATAGTTCCTTACTCTTCATTTCTACAAATATCTATTTGGTGCATATTCTGTGCAAACCATTGTGTGAGATTTAGGACCAATAAGATATAAATGAGGCAGATTGCCTCTCAGAGTCTTATTTTTAATCCACAATCTCTAAACTGAATTTTGTTAGTATATTACATATGAATGACTATGATTTTACAATTATTATTTCATTTATAAAGAAATTAAGAGAAATGGCAGATGTAACAAATCTATTTCTCTTCGACCCCATTCCACAACCACAATTCAGACAACTATTATCTCTTCCCTGGATTATTTGTGAGATCTTTCAAAATCTCCCTGCCTCCACCTGCACTCCCTACAATCTCTTGTCAGGGCAGCCATAGTCACCTTCCTGCATTAAAACCATGACCAACACTCTCCTCTCCTGCTTCTCTGTTGCTCTTAGAATTAGGCAAAAAATCAGTATGTCAACAAGGCAAACAGGCTCTGGATACTGCACATTTCTAAAGAATGATTTCTCAACATTTCCTTAAAATACTTTCAGCCTTAAGGAAATATTTATATTTTCCTTTCACTGGAGACTTCACATATCTTAGTTCCTTTATCTGGAGCCATTGTTTCTTACGTTTTCTCCTAATTCCTACCTCTCCTACAAGTCTCCAATTACTTATTGCTTCCTCCAGGAAGCCTTTTCTTACTTCTGGAAGCAAGATTAGGAGATCCCTACAGGTAGTATCACAGTATCGTTGCTTTTCTTTATTTGATTATTCAAAAAGCCTCTATTAAATAGTTACTATGTGCTAGGCTTTATTCTAGGAGCTTGGGATTTATCAGTGAACAAATAAACAAAAAACAACACTTGCTTTCAAGCAGGAGGAGACAATTAACAATGCAATGTATAAATGAATTATGATACAGGACACCAGAAGGCAATAAGGGGAAGAAACTGAATCAGGAGCAGGATGATGATGGAGAGACTGCAGCTTGAAACAGACAGGCCTCCACTGGCTTTCTTGAGAAGATGGCATTGAACAGAGATCTGAGGAGTGCTTGAGGCTTAGCCATGCAGATATTTAAGGGGAAAACAGTCGATAAGAGGGAATAGCCATTGCAAAGACCTAAAGGAGAAGTTGCCTGGGGTGGTTAAGGAACAGTAAGGGGGCCATTGTGGCTGAAGCAGAGTGAGCCAGGCGGGAAAATGCCCAGACATGAGGTCTCACATGACTGGGCAACAGGGTATGTGGGGCCTCATAGGCCAACGGGATGATGTTGGCTTTTACCCCAAGTAAAATAAGGAGACATTGGGGGGTTTGGAACAGAACCACAACAAAATCTAATTTATGTTTTAAAAGGACCACAAAGATGGAAGAAAACAGGGGCAAGGTGGAAGCAGGGAAACCAGTCTAGGAGATTATTGCAATAACCCTGGCCGGGACACGATGGTGGCTGGATTTAGGGTGCTTGCAGAGAAGGTGGTGAGAAGTAAGGCAGGGATCATAGGATTTTCTGATGGACTGGATGTGGGCTACAGGGGAAAGAAAACAGGAAGAGACATTTTCCAGTTTCTGGTCTAAACTGAAAGATGTAGTTGCCATCAACTGGGATGGGAAAGCCTGTTGAAGGAATAGTTTGCAGAGGTGAGAAGTGAGTGGTAGCGGAAAATCCAAGTTCAATTTTGAATGCATAGATTTAAGTTGGCAATAAGACAATTTCCATCAATGCTATGAAGTAGGTGCTGCTTTATAAGTCTGAAGACCATAAACTCCTTAAAGACCAGAACTTTGTCTTTTCTCTGACACATAGACAGTGCCAGTTGCAGAGTAGAAACTCAGTAAACATGTGTCGAATGGATTAATAAACTAATAAATGAATGAATGAATAAATGTTGCCCCAAATGAGTAAATTAGTGAAAAAGAGTCAGATTTAAAATCTCAGTACCATGACTCTAGGATTACTTTTTTGTATAATATATAATAATGAAGAAATTTAAACATTGCAATTTATACTTGGTGGTTATTAAAATATTTTAAATATCAAAAAACTTAAAGATTTTCCTTATATTTATTGAATAAAATTTATTTTAATTACAAAACTGTGGAGGCTGGTTTAACCTTTAGGGAAGACCTAAACTTTACAGTGATTATTTATTACTCCCATAACTTGATATAATTTATATTAACATAATTTCCAAAGCCTAACCATAGAAAGAATTTGATGTAAAGAGCTGTATTTTTATAGGTTTTTATGTCGATAGCATTAGTTTTTAATTGTAGAGTAGTAAAATATGATTTAAATTATCAGGCAATGTACCTGATACAGTCAATGATCCAAAAGACAACATCGAAGGAAATAACCTCACTGGAAATAATCTCATGAGAGACATGTTTGCTTCTTTCCTTAAGCAGAGCATGTACTGAAAATATGCTCCTTGTTTATATTTAGAGAATGCTATGTAGTCCCCTATATAATTTTATCTTCTTTCTTCTGCCTATGGAAGCAGAAATGATCATAAAAGCATTATCTTGTAGTTACTACCTTTTACATGTGTTGATAATTGAATAATCATACCTCTTCCAACTGCTACAACATGCCCCCGTCACTGGTCCCAAATATTTAAGTTCTTGCAGCAGCTACAAATATACAAATCCCTGAATCTATCATGCTATTGCATTACTTTGAGTCTCAGTCCATTTTGCTCCTTCCCAAGCAGCTTCCCATACTTGTCTTCCTGCTCAACCACATGCAAACCCTTGCTTAGGCATCTCTCCTGCAGAAAGCCTTTCTTGACCTCACTTGTACACATTTTCCCAATCATATTCAGGGAACTGGCATATTTTTACATGCATCATTCTCTATTATATTTGTTTATTGCTGTGTTTCCTCCATTAGACTAGATTCTCAAGAGCTGGACTCATACGTTTTCATTTCTTTTTTTTGTATTCAGTTCCTGGCCCTCAAGTACATGAGCAATAATACATGTTTGTATTAAGATGAATTACCATCTAGATGTATTTTCCCCACATATTTTCAGGAATTTTTATTAAGCTTCAAAGATCTCATAAAATACACCTCTGGGGTGAAAATAGGGAGCTTGCAAAATGTGAAAGTTGGAATAGACCTTTGAAATTGGCTGAAATTCTCTCATTTTAGGAGACATCTGGGAAAAGAAATTGTCTTTATGGGCACCTATATTTCCAAAGCTGTGCTAACTCTTTGTACATGTTGTTCAATCTTCACAACAGCCTGGGAATTAACAGCTGTTACTGCATCATACAGATGTGAACGCTGGATCCAGCGTCAAACAGTAACTTAGAGGCTAAGTTTTTAACCTCCTTAGCCGATATTCTTCGCAACATTCCACGACAAAGGTCCATAACGATCTCTCTGAAAATATGTAGAAGCAATCAAAAAGGATGCACTCTGATGGGGAAATGCTACAGTGAGAAGAGAATAAGAAAGGTCACCATGCAGGAACTCATCGGAATGAAATCTGGCACTAGGTTTTGGCAAAAAATTTAACAGAATGCATTGCCAAAAATTTCTCATACCCCAAATACACCTTGCATTTTGATGCAAGACACATGGACTTGAATAATGACATGACTTCTAGGAGAAAAACATAGTTTCATTTTGCTTTCATCCTTCTCAAAGCAGGTAGCAATGGGGGGCAACACAATGACTAATGGAGTATTCAGAAGGAGCGTGCTGGTTACATTTGAAGATGAACACGCACTCTTTGTCAGAGAACTCACTCGGCTCCATCTCTGTATGGAGGGAAGCCTGAAATTTCATGGAATGGGACCAGCAGTTAGACCTCTACTGGGCAGAGATAGAGACATACTCTGACACTAACTAAGGGTCTGGGTGTCATTTGCCTTCTCAAGAGCCTGGTTACATGAAGGCATACACACAAGACCAGGTCGTTATACAAACAGCACAAACGCTGAATCTGAATCAAAGTCACCAAACAGGAAGTCGCCTAGTTTTTTAAAAAAAATAACTCGAGTTATTCTTTAACATACTATGGGAAGATTTTTGCAATTGACTTAAAAACAAAAGATCCATTTATATGCCCAAAAGTAGAGAACCTCAAAATTCTAATCCTTATCTAGGACCAGTCTCATAGCCAGACACAAATTTATAGTCAAACAACCTCTTTAAAGATGTCTAATCAGAGTCAACTGGGAGAGCAACAAAGATAACACTGTCCCTGACTTGTACATACTCAGTTAACTTTATAATACATGAATAAACAAAATCACTGTACATTTGAGAACTTTATGAACTTTTGTTCTTATTTTTCATAAACTGCTAGTTTCATAATGAATATGAACATCATCTCATCCTTTAACCCACTCACTCTTCAAACCACTCTTAGCCAGGTTTTAATCCTAAGTCTGCTCTCAGTAAGGTTACACACAGAAGAAAAAAAGAAAAGTTCCTGTCAACAGCAAAAACAGTTAATATTTGGAAGCACATATATACATGTGTGTATACACAGTAAAATACATCAAATAAACAAATGAAAACTTCAATGTGTACAGACCCATAAAGAACAAAGATGAGTCTGGGTAGCTCATAGCTGAGCAGTGCATTACAGTTAGAATTCAAGAATTCTTTCTTTGATTGCATAAATCATTTTTTAAATTATTAGGCAAAGTGAGATTTTTATCTTCTTTTTAAAATGTCTCAGAGACTAGGCTACTGAGAGCTAGCAGCTATTTTACACACACGCACATATTCACACACACATAGGTATTTGTGGCCATATGCTAATTGACTTAACGGTCCATAAACTGTCTACAAGTAAGTTTTTTGAAGGTAAGGAATAAATTGATATCTACTGTTGTTTAATTTATTTGTGAATATAATTTTCTAAGCAGCAGTCAGATTGTCCCTTATTTTTCAAGTCTCAGCTAAAAACTGCTTCCTCTGTGTCTCTCAGAGCTTGTCATTCCCTTTCTTCATGGCATTCATCTGTCAACGTTCATCACCTTTCTTCCACTAACCTGTGAGCAGGGTCAAGATCCTGTCTTTTTGTCTTCCACCAAAGTGCCTGTTTTGGAATTTTCTCAATAAAAATGCCACATGGATAAATAAATGAATTTATTTATTATGAATTATTATAGGTGTAATGAAGTAGAAAACTGAAGGGTAGTACAGTAAAGCTCTAATAGTTTCTCACCTAATTAAAATGTGAAAAAGGTATTTAGCAGTAAATACATCTGCCATATTTTGAACTGTGCTCTCTAATCTCTTTGCTATTTTCTCTTCCTTCCCGACAACCCCCTCGCCCCTCACATAGGAAAGAACAAAAGCAGAAACAAAAGCAAACCTTAATTGTAGCCGTGTGTGCTCCAGGGTATTCCTTTTCTTCCAGTGTTGACCATCTTTCTATAAATTTAGATACCAAGGAATCATCATAGTCCACTATCTGAAATCCAGAGACATTTGCACCTCCAAACTGAATTTTTAGTAGGTCTCCATCAGTAAATCCCTAGACACAGAACACATTTACATCACGCTTTTTATTTGGGGAACCAAATGCTGCTTAACATTTACCAAATAACTCTCTACATCATGGTTTTACATATTTCGAAGGAAACATGAGAGAGAAAAAGCCTATAGGAAATGTCTCATGTACTTATCAGCCAATGCTTTTCACGAGCACCTAACACCATGTCGTTAGGTCCTTAACATCATAGTGGGTCCTTAATCAACACATAAGTATCGATTGATCATCTCATGAAACACTCATGGTTGTACTTACATAAAAGTTCTCCATTTTATTGAGAAATCTTCCATGGTCAAGGACTGGGTTTTATTTATGAGCTCTACAACAGAGCACCACCGTGTGGTTATAGATACTTAATAACATTAAACTAGTTCCCCAAGAGATATACAAGCTTGTGAGCAAATTATTTCTGTTTAAATTGTTCATCTACTTAGGTGACATAAACATTTTCAAAATGAGCATGGAATGTACTAAATGGCCAATCATTATTTGAGAACAATTAAACAATTTCACATTAAGCCTAAAACTAATTTTATGGAATATATTATATTTAAAAAAATCAATTTCTCTTGCAATATTAAAATGAATTCAGTCATTACTAAAACCATCATGTGGTATTTACATTGATTCCAAATATTGGGCTGACATGAATTTTATATACCATATTCTCTCAAAAATCAAATGACAATTTCAATGTCACAATTATAAATATTTTCACATTTCAGGTTACTCTTAAATTTTTTATTATTGTGCATGAATGCTAAAACTCTCCTGAATTAAGTATAAATCTCCACACCCCAAAATATAGGAGAAGTTTTTCTTTGTTGTTGATATTAAAAATATATATACTAGATTTTATATCTGGGATAGAGGGTAATTACTTCTTATTGACTCAAAATTTTGTTTTTTCTTTTTATCAAAATAATGCAAATAGTGCAAAAAGGTATGTAACAAAAATCATAGATTCTCTGCTCTAGCCCACCCAGTCCAGTTAAGCTCCTTTAAAGCATTCAAATATTTTTGTTTTTCATGTATTTACTTCTGTACTTATGCATGACACACTTTTATTACCTTTCCTAAATTTATCAATTTTAGACATCTTTATTGAGTTTTTGTTTATGCCAGATGACTTGCTGTCGTGACCACTATTTATCTCCCCACACATTTTAGTCAATATTCATTGTTTACATGTTTATAACTCTGTTATTCATAGCAAAGCCAAATAGTATACTAAGATTGCATTTTCTTTCTTGAATATTATTTTATCCCGGTGTTCATATTTGATTCATTTTTTTCATTACTAGAGATGTCTATATGGCTATTCTTATTTTTTTTTCAGTTGCTCCACGAAAACGTTTCTTATCTATAAGAGTAATGCTGTTTTAAAAATAAAATATTCAGACCTATCAAGTAATCTACTTGAATTTTCCTCTGAGTATTCATTTCTAGGGGCCCCTTCTTAATGCTGCAATCTGAATTGGCTCCTCTTTCCAACTACTCCACGGCTGTTACCCTGGTGTGGCCCTGCACCACTTTTCTGAGTTAATCCAGTTATCTTGGTCACATTTCTCTTTCTTGATTTACTTCTTTCTTCTGCTAGAGTCCGCTGATATTTTCCTGAGACACACTGGAGGTAAATTTTTGAGACATTGTGTGTCTGAAAAATAACTTTATTTCACCCTGACACTTGGTTGGTATTTTGGCTCGGTATAGAATCTCAAGTTGAAAACCTCATAAAATCTGAAGGCACTGTCCTGTTGACTTTTATTTTCCATTGTTTTATTTAAAAAATAGGTCATTTCCAATTCTGTTGTATGCGTGATCTGCTTCCCATCCCCAGCCACCTGCCAGAAACTTTCTAAGTCTCTTCTTTATTTCTGAAATTACATGATAACATTTTCACTGAAATACTTTTTTGATTATTACTATTATTATGTGTATTCAATGGGCAGATTTGTGTCATTCAGTACTTGAATCTTTTCCAAATATTTTTTAACATTTTCCTTCACATGTTTTCACTCTTCCCTCTTTCTAGAATGTCATTGATTAAGATGACACAAGTCTTAGATTAAATGTCTACATTCCTCACAGGTTTTATTTTATTCTATTTTGTATTTTGTTTTCATTTTGCTATATAATCTAGAAGATTTTCTCAGCTCTATCTTCAAATTCATTTAACTTGTTATTGTAAAAAACAAAACAAGTTAATTTTCCAGAGTTTTTTCTTGTTCTCTATTTTTTCTTTTTATAGTATCCTTTTTTTCTTTTTTATGGATAAAATATTTTCCCTTATTTCTATTAATATGTTGATATTAATTACAATTTTAAACATTTTCCTCATGGTTCCTGCCCTATTTCTGCTTGTTTGTTTGTACTGCATCCTTCATAGCAGAGACTTTTCTCAAATGCCAAGTTATACTTGACTATTTGAGAGTAAAACACCAAATGCTTCTTGGAATTTCTATGTGCATGGGCAAGGCTTGTTAGCAAGTATGTTTCACTACAAGGTATAATAGATAGTTAGGTGGGGTGAATAATAGTGCATTGTGTTCACATCTAGAGTCCTTTTCTCTGGGCTTTTAAATAGTTTCTTCAGAATCCTCCATTCTCCTACATAACTGTATAGGCTTGGCTAAATTCTAGGAACAGGATGGTGGATGGCTGGATGGCGGATGGTGAGGTTCAGAATATCAGATGGAGACTTTCTCTTAGCTGCGCTGTTTTTAAGCTCAGTTCTCTGAGTCTCAGGAACTTTTCCAACTCATACTCTCTAGAACAAAGTATTATCAAGAGAAGTGGGTGTTCAGGGATCAGGGCTTGTAGTTACCTGGTTCACCTTTGAATCAAGTCCTTTGTACCAGGTGCTCTTAGTGACCACCCAGGTTCCCTAGGATCCATTTTACAGATGCAGTTGATTCGCCCATCCCCCAGGTGCTTCCTCTGCTTTGGCCAATGGCTCATATCCATAATCTTTCCCAGAGAATTGTCCTTGGAGAGTGGGAGCCACCTGCTCATGGCCCTTGGTCAATGGCAAAGACTAACTGGGATCTAGGTACAAAAGCCCCTCTGTCTTGCCTCAGGTTGAAAAAATGAGATGCAATTTATGTAACAGAGCACCCCAAGGGATCAGACTGAATACAACTCTCATCTGAAACCAATTCTTTTTTTTTTTAATTTCAGCATAATTGGGGATACAGATGTTTAGTCCAAGTTTCAAATATGTCCATCCTATTGCGATTCTTGCATAGCTGTTTTTCCTTTCCTCTGTTGCTTCCCTCATTCTTTTACAGGTTGCTCCTGAAACTTACTTAATAAATGTGTACATAAATACCCATGCCTGGCTCTGCTTCTAGAGAAACCAGTAAGACATTCCTGCTTTTAGCTCCACACCTCAACCTCAGTTTCTGTGGTTTCTTGCTCTTCAAAGACTGAATCTCACAAGTTAGTTCCTTGTCCGTATCTCACTCTGCAGGCTCTTTTAATTTCATCTTCCTTCTCTTTGCTATACCACATACTCATCCTTCCAATACAGGAGGCAACAACTTGGCAAATTAAAACCGACACTACTACTCCTGGAGATTTATTTGTGGAGTTTTAAAATGAAAGGTAAATTTTCCTTAATAGACTGTAAAAACCTAAAATTTTATCATACAGACATGTCAAATCTTCAGCAGGAACCACTACTTTTTAAAGAATTAAATCGAGGAGAGTCGTAAGTTTGAAGAAATGAGAACTACATCCTCTTATCTCCCCTTCTTCTTCACTCTATGTACACGTTATCCTTTTAAACGTTGTTATCAGGAACTTAATCACAGCATGTGTTTTAGAAGCCTTATCAAGTGTTCCACAATTCCTAAGGAAACTAATCAATAATATTATCTGAGGATTTTGTTTTTAATTTTCATAAGCACACACTCTAACACTCATTGGACACTGCACAGCAAACAAAGGACATTCTCAATCAAGAGTTTGGAGGATGAAAGCCCTTCCATGCTGGGTGGCATTCTTCAACTTTAAATGTCAGTGAAATTTACAACCGTTCTCTAAATTCTCAGAAATCGCAACGCTATACAGACTGTTGAACTTACTGATTCACTAGAGGTTCCATGTGGTGAGGAAATCAAGTATTCAGAAAAGGGAAAACAGGACTTGAATTCAGATAGAATATTAGGTAGATTTCTCCCCAGAAGTATGATAGCAGCATGAATTTGCTCTTTTTTCTTTTTACTTTGGTCATTCAGACACTTCTTTCCTTTTTCATAGCATCAGATATCAGCTCTCAAATTGATGAGCCACCTTCTGTCATTATTTCTCAATGTTCCAATATAATCTTCTCCATCTGGACATTTTTAAAGATCACAGCTTTCAATGTGGCTCTGTGTTGTTCATCAAATGGCACAATTCACACAAGGGACTGACGGTCCAGGCTGTTCCCTGCACATAATGTGGTTCTGAAGAGACTGAACACAGAGCTTCGTCTAGTTTAACTCTTGCTTCTCCTTAGGGAGCCCTTTCGATCTCCTTCATACACTTTAAGGGAAAGTCCGGAGAATTTCTGTAGCAGTTAGCCATTTCATTGCCGAACAGAAATTTTGTCTTGAACAACCAACTCCTCCCAATAGCATATAGGTTTGAAATGTGATATTCTAAGTTCCTAATACACCACCTTCTAGTGAAAACAATATTTATCAGTTGTAGGTTGTAAGTTTTTTTTGTTATGTTTTTATCTCTTGCTATCACTACTAGAAAGACCATTTTCTGATTAATGATTTAATATTCCAAAAACCATGAAATAAATCTCCACTTGCTTATTGTTAAAACCTTTTCAGAGTCTTATTATGCTATTTAGAATAAAGTCTCTGCTTCTCTCCCTGTTTTCCTCACCTTTTTCTCTTGTGGTTTTATGGGATGGGGGTGTGGAACAGAGAGTGATCCTCAATCACATACTTATGTAAAGAACGTAAACCTTTGCAACGACAAAGGCCTGAATTATTTGGAAAAATATCTGGTGATCATTCTAAATGGACTCTGATGATACTTAAGAGAGAAAAATACAATTAACCACTCTGTTGTTTCAGTGTCTCTTATTTTGACAGGAATCATGATGAAAAAGTGATTGGCTATAGGAATTCGATTTTCATTGTGTTCTTTATATAGCAAGCAGGAAATCAGAAATAAATAATACATATCAATATTGTGAATATTTCCAGATTTAATTTTGCACTAAGACATATTTTCACAAATGCACATTTATTTCAGATATTGTGCATACTAAAAATTTTGAAAGAGTGTTCAGAGGGAAAAGTTTATAAAAGACAGTGACAGTGAGAAACAAGAGGAAATTTGGACAATTAAACTTTAAATATTTGTGAAAATTCTCTCTTTCTTAAAATGTACCTTCTAAGACAATTTATAAAACTTGTCAAATATTGTTCTACAAATTATTTATAATAATAGGAAATTGGTTAGAAGACATAAAATGAGAAATACTTCTAAAACATATATTCAGAAATATATTGTCACTTCTAATCCATTAAATTTAATCAAATTATATTTTTAAAAACATTACTGATAAATGCTGGCCATTCAAAGTTAACTTTTTAAACTAATAAACATATCTAGTAAAATAATAAATACCAATTAATTCACCTACCAGATTTGCAATGATGTAGTGGTACCCTTTAACATGTTTTCCAATGGTAATAACCTAACAAAGATAAAGAAAAAATTATTTAATTAATATAAAATAATGTAAAGGTAAAATTACTGGTATCATGATCTGATTCAGGAAAAAATGAAATTTTATTTATTTTTTGATGTTCCACAATGAGTCATTTTGATAAAATATAATTATCAAATCTAGAGAATATTTCAGAAAAAGTAATAATATGTTTTAATGCTTAATAAATATTATCTTTCAACAAGTCAACAACTAAACAAAAATAATTACCTCATTTTTGTCAACAGTATAAATAATGTCACAAAATTTTAAGAAACATAAAACCAAAATACGTTTGATCCATAGCAAGTCCTAATTTTATTCCAACAAAAGCTATGTTTTTGTCTTCTTAATGAGACATTAAACAGCTCAAACTGTTTAACATCTGAGATTTTATATTCATGTATCTATATGCAAAGATAAACACACAGTTTATAGGACTACATAAATTTTTAAAGAATATTAATAAACATATAAAGGAATTCTTATGTAGATATATAAAATAACATTCCTATCCCAGGAATGTTGAAATGTTTACAATTTAGTTCAAATGGACATTATTTACAGCTATAGACAGCAAAGTATCATAGAAGCTAATTTTTCTCCACTTCTCTAAATGAAAACTCAATGGTGAGATGAACACATCATGGAACAAGTGATTAACCTGGTAATGCTCTCAACAGTTTTGGACATTATTGAATCAATTTGACTTTTTATTGATCTACATCAATTATGAAAAGAGTAGAAATTGATGAAATGGCCATTCTATAGTTTTTGTACATAGACATTCAAATGTAATTTCTATTATTAATAAAATAATCACATCAATAGCATGAAATGTCAAGGTTATAGGCAAAAATTCAAACTATTTGCTCACTTTCCTGATTAAACTGCATGGTAGCTTCCCTCTGTGTTAGCATAGCAAGCAAAGTTCTCAATAGGCTACAAAGTCCAATGACCTTGCGAGCTTCCCCAGATCCGCCCTTCCCATTCTTTACACTCAAATCACATTGACCCTCTTTGAAAATGTTTCTTCTCTTCACCTCATATTACGCATTGTGTCTCTTCTGCTTGAAAAGGTCTCTCCACCATCATATCCTTTGTCTTCTTAACTCTTAAGGCCCAATCTTTACCTCCTGGGAGAAAACTACCCTGAATTCCCTCATCCCAGACAAAATCAGGTGTTCCAAAGCAACATACTTAGTTAAAGAGCAAGATTCAAATCCTAGGAAGGATTCTACCATATGCCACTTTGATATTAAGTGGTAGCTGTCCGGAAGGAAGTTACCACTTATATTGTTTTCTAACTCATTGTTATGTAGCACAACTAAATTGCCTTTTGCTTTTTCGAAGAAACTGAACCCTCTGTGTCAAAGGAAGAACTTTGAAGAAAAGATGTCCATCTGAATGAAAAATACATGAATTAGTATCAGCTGAATCTGATTGATTATGTCCCTCCAATGTCCTACTGACACCCGTTGGCTCTGCTTATTCTCCACTCTGCTTTCTAAATAATCCATGTCTTCCTCCTGGGAATTAATAAAAGCATATTATAGATGGTAATAGTAGTCCCTACTTGAGGTTAGTGTTCATCGAGAGGAGGAATATTAAAATTCACTAACCCTATGTCTACCTAAAAATTAGTGTTGGCTACAAATCCGATAAAGGGCTGATAACCAGAATCTACTTAGAACTCGGGAAAATCAACAAGAAAAAATCAAACGACCCTATCAAAAAGTGGGCAAAGGACATGAACAGAAATTTTTCAAAAGAAGACAGAATAATGGCCCAAAAACATATGAAAAAATGCTCAACATCTCTAATCATCAGGGAAATGCAAATTAAAATCACAATGAAATATCGCTTATCTCCAGTGAGACTGGCCTTTATCAAAAAGTCCCAAAACAATAAATGTTGGCATGGATGCGGAGAGATAGGAACATTCATGCACTGTTGGTGGGATTGCAAACTAGTGCAACCTCTATGGAAAGCAATATGGAGATATCTTAAAGAGATACAAGTAGAAGTACCATTTGAACCAACAATCCCATTACTGGGCATCTACCCAAAAGAACAAATGATACTCTATAATAATATAATAATATAATATAATAATATAATATGCTGAAATAAAAAAAATAGTGTTGGCCATACTTGATACATCATATCTTTTTTTAAATAACAATTAGTTTTGCAATAAAAATAGAAAATTTATGTTAATTTGTAAATATTTTCTAATGGCTGAGTCCATTTCCCACCTAATCAAAACTAGAAATCAGTACCTTAAAGGTTTTATCAAATGACAATAAAATATTCATAGTCTAATATAGTTTAATTTATTACTAACTTCAAGCTCCTGTGAAAATAAAGAATTTTGTCTTATCTGTATTCTCTTATAAACATCAGTTGAATGAATAACTATGCGTTTCCTTTCCTTGGAATGTACTTTATCACCACTTTTGCTTGGTAAATTCTAATCCTTGAAGAATATACCAATCTAAATTATTTCTTTCTGCAATTCTCTCTCATAACATCCTGTTCTTTTCATTTATAGTATATGCCATTATTATAATTACATATTAATTTCTATAATACATCATTAATAATCATCTTGACGAGGCTTTGCCTGTTTTATTTGACATTGCTTTCTTGAATCTTGAATCTACCGCAGTGCCTGTCCAGCAAACATTAGACATTCATGGAATATTTAGTGAACAAATGAATGAATCCAAGCCAGCCATGTGAACTCTTCACAGATAATACTTCCCCTCTGAAGATACATACTTTTTCCTCTACCCTCCTAGATCACATTGTATTTTAATTTGCTATACTGCAGTGTTGTATGTGTACATTTTTCTTCCTCTCTCAGCAACGAATTCATCAGATACAGATACCACTTTTTTTTGCCTTTCTTTGCATTCCTCACTCTGGAAACAAAGGATATCCTCAATATGTGCTTGCTGAATGATACACCTTCCATTGGAGGCACTCATTTCATGCATTGAAGAGCGGCTTATAGTATATATGTGCAAAGTAGTCTGCATTTTTAATGTATGCCCAAATGGACATTTATAATGTATGCCCATATGGACCATAATCATAGATTTGCTTCGAAACATTACTCCCCAAATATTCCCAATTTCTTTGTAGTTTCTCTCCTCCAATTTTAGATAGAAATATTTTTATAGAGGCTTTCACCAATATTTATTATGATGAGTCAGGAATACTTAAATTTTTTAAACTAAAGACTAATGAATGTTATTAAAATTCAGCTTTAATGAGATCCTTCTATGAAATTCAAATGAGTTTTTGAGGTTCATATTTGAAAAAGAGACCTTCGGGTTAAAAACAATCTTAATGTCATCTCCTGAGATGGAATCAAGATTTTTCTACTGAAATTATTCACCTCCTTGGCATCCAACATTTAGTTCTTTCTCATAACAAGTTAGTTTTATTCGTTTATTCAATATTTCATGAGAGATTCATTTTGTATGCCCGAGGGCTCATATTATTGTATATCAATTAGGATTTCATCAACATTTATGTTTGCAGAATGTTTTATGTTGTACAAATAATGAATGTAATTTTTTCTTCAAAGCCCAGAGGAGTCAAGAAATCATACTCAACTGTGTATTTTTCTTCCAGTCCTATATTATTCTAAGGAACTGGTAGCGGCCAATACATACAGTTGACCCTTGAACAACATTGGTTTGAACTGCTCAGATCCCTTTATACACCACCCCTCAGACAGCAAGACCAAACCTCTTCCTTCCCCTCGGGAGCCTACTTAACATGCAGATGGCAAGGATGAAGGCCTTTATGATGATCCACTTCCCCAGAACAGTAAATATATTTTTTCTTCCTCATGATTTTCTTAACATTTTCTTTTTTCTATCTCACTTCATTGTAAGAATACAATATATAATACACAGAACATACAAAATACATGTTAATAGTGTATGTTATTGTTAAGGCTCCTCATCAACAGTAGATTATTAGTAGGGTCGAGTGTGTATACACACACACTCACACACACATATTTATAAGCTAGGAAAAGATGCAGATACTGCTGATGGAGACTTCACTCAATAAATCACAATGCTGACGCTGTGTCACCACCAGCCCTGGTCACTTACCCTATCTGTAAAACATGGTGGTATTTATTTAATCTTTAGGATGTCACTGCATTATTGCCCTATCCTGAAAGATCTTAAACTATAGCAAGGTGGTATGGTAAGCACGGATAAAAATGTCCTTATCTCTAGCATCATGTTATTCTTTCAAATAATCCAAATGGATACATTTAGTTTACTTCTCAAATACTGAACACAGCCTGATTATGTCTTTCCTACATATCTTAATCTCACAGGCTAATGTTTTTTATAGTGAAACAAATCCCTTAGTAGAAAAATAATTCCTTTTTTCAGAAATAAATGTATGATTTTCTTGGAGACTTAGATCCATTTATACAACAATATAGGCTTAGTGCAATATACTGTACTCTAATGTTTGAAATGATCCAGGTATCTCCAAAAAATTCATGAATTGCTTTTCCTTTAGAACTCAGACTTGTTTTGACTTACTACATGTTCATTTCTCTAACTCTGAAAAGTTCATCAGAATTAAATTTAAAAATTCCATTTTGAAAAGCAATTTATGTAACCAAAACTTTTGTACTCCCATAATAGTCTGAAGCAGCACAATTCACAATTGCAAAGATGTGGAAACAACACAAGTGCCCATTAATACATGAGTGGGTTAATAAAATGTGGTATATGTATACCATGGAGTACTATTCAGCTGTAAGAAACAATGGTGATATAGCACCTCTTGTATTTTCCTGGATAGAGCTGGAACCCATTCTACTAAGTGAAGTATCCCAAGAATGGAAAAATAAGCACTACGTGTACTCACCATCAAATTTGTTTCAATGATTAACATATAAGTGCATATATAGGAATAACATTTATTGTTTTGGGACTTTTTGATAAAGGCCAGTCTCACTGGAGATAAGTGATATCTCATTGTGATTTTTTTTTAAGATCTCTTTTTTTTTAATTTTTTAATTTATTTCAGCATATTATGGGGGTACAGATGTTTCTGTTACATATGTTCCCCTTGCCCCCACTTCCCTCCCTAAGTCCGAGTTTCAGATATGTCCATCATTTGGGTGGTGCACATTGCACTCTTTGTGCGTGCATATACCCCTCCTCTCCTCCCTTCTCCCCCCTCACTCCTCCCCCCGCCCAACATCCAATAGATGTTATTCTTATATGTGCACTTATGCGCTGATCAGTTAATACCAATTGATGATGAGTACATGTGGTGCTTGTTTTTCCATTCTTGGGATAC
>CAUYSK010037941.1:0-17874 GCA_963575035.1 Avahi laniger | reverse complement strand
TGTCTAATTAATTTCTTTCTATTTTTAGTAGAGATGGGGTCTCGCTCTTGCTCAGGCTGGTTTCGAACTCCTGAGCTCAAACAATCCACCCGCCTCGGCCTCCCAGAGAGCTAGGATTACAGGCGTGAGCCACCGCGCCCGGCCCTTTGACATTTCTTGACATTATCCTCTAATGCCCACATAGTAGAGATTCAAGTTCTCCCCTAAATATGCTTTTCATAACAAAGACTTTTTCCAAAAATGACGGAGTCACCAAGAAAATAAAAGGTTTTTCATATCATGAGCTCCTAATATTTTCCGCATATTAATTTTTTGTTTTAAAAAGTTCTCCATATACTTTCTTCTAAATATATAAAAAAGTTTCGATTTTTACATTTTAGTATTTAGTTCACTTGAAATAGATTTTTTAGGTGGTGTGATGTAGAAGTCTCTTTATATTATTATAACCAAATGTCCAATTGTCACTAATTGAATATGTACTTGGCCGGAGTATTTGTAATGCCTTCTTTATCATGTATTAACTTACTACTTCCATGTAAATCTGTTTCATAAATCTGCTTATTTCTGACTCAATACAAGACTATCTTAATGATTATAGTTTTATAATTAGCTTTGTTTTCAGGTAGGAAAATCTCCAACTTTGTCTTTCAAATTTTTCTCAGATATATTTGGATAAGATTTCTGAAATCTGAACTATATCCTATTTGGGTTTGATTGAAATTGCATAAAATTCCAATCAAACCCGATCTAGACATGATCAGATCAGAAAACTGATATTTTATGATGGTGAATCTTCCAATCTATGAGCATGGTTTAGCTCTCCATTTAATCAGGCCTTTTGTTTTCATAGCTGTAAATTTTTTTGTTGATTTTCTCTATAAATTCATTACTAATCTTTTGTTAAATTTACTCCTTCATATTTAAAGTTTTTGTTGCTACTGTGAAAAGGATTTTTCCTACATTTTCTATTTGATAATTCCTGCAATGTAGGGATAATATTGGCTTCTAAATGTTATTTGTATGCAACAACTTTGTAGAAATAGACCATCATACTGTCTAAAACAGAAGATGATTTTTAATCCCTCTTTCCAACTCTTAGATCTGTTTTTGTTGTTGTTCTTACCTTATTGCATTGGCCTCAGGACTATGTTGAATGGAAACAGTTACAATGGGCATCTTTCTTTTGTATTTGACCTTAATGCAAATGCTTTTAAAATTTTACTATTAAGCAATATGCCTGCTGTATGGTTTTTACAGATGCACTTTAAAAGTTGCTTTGCACAGATTTTTTTTTCCTATCATTAATGAGTAGTTAATTGTATTGAGTGCTTTTACCACATCTATTAAGATAACCATGGAATTGTTCTCCTCCCATTAGTTATACAATGATTCAATAAATAATTTTTTAAATTTGGTGGTACCCTTGTACTCCTGTAATAGACTGTACTTGGTCAGAATGTGTTTATTTTTATGCACTATTCAGTGTACTAATATTTCATTTAGGATTTTTACATCTATCTTCATAATTAAGTTTGGGTGCTAATTGTCTTTTCTTGTATTGTCCCTGTCCAGTTTGAGTTTCAAGGTTATTATGTTCATCTTACAGGATGAATTGAGTAGCTTTTCTTTTATGTGAAATTGTGTGTTTGTGTGCATGTGCGTGTGTGTTTGTGTGTGTGTGTGTGGCGTGCAAGCAGAGAGAGAGAGATAAAGATGGAGTGAGAATCTCCCTTAAAGTTTGGTAAGAGGTATTTGTAAAACTCTCTGGACCTGTTTTCTTTGTCAGAGTCTGGTGATGACAGGTATGTAAGAATTTTGATATCCAACTCAATTTTTTAAGATGATTTGTTGCTATTTATTTTCCAAGTGTATCTCCTGAGAACTCAGAAAGGATACTAAGTAAACGAAGCAAAAACTTCTATAGGTATCACAGATGCTGAAGTCATATCATCTTGTATTCAATGTACCCACTAATGTAATGCAGAAACAGCCTGTGAATGTGAGTTCTTTATCGTGTCCTGTTGGCCAAGGATAGGTGGAGGTGGGAGTGGGGCTGCCTGTAAACCAAAGGTCAGTTTCCACTTTATTTTGGTTTTTTTTGCTGTGGCACATTAACAAAGGCGTAGATATAAATATCGATATAACATGATTCAAAATCTCTTCTACTAAATACTTAAATGTCAAATGGGAAACCTCATGCTTAATTATCATTTTCTTAATATCAACATTGAAAAGAGCTTAATTCTTCCTGGAGCCCTAAAGACGAGAGCCACTGTGGAAGGTTCTTTGCTCACTGTCATTATTATTAGCCTCAAGGCTATAAAAATTACTGATCTTTTTTCCAATTGACGAAAGCTGGCAATGTGACTGAACAGTAGTGAATTAGATGATTGCTTACAGATGTGAGGAAACACACTGTTGCTAGAAAATTGGAAATATCCAGGAGAACTTCAAAGCAAGGGCAACTGTCGGCCATCACAATCAATTGCTGGAGATTGTTAAGTTCTTGCTTTATCTAGCACTGTAATTCTTAGAAATGAAATATTCCAAATAAATGTAGCTAAAACGTTAAAGCCCCTTGAAACTTAAGACCCTAAAAAATGTTTATCAAAGCATGTTCCAGGACCCATGCTCATCCACACACTCAAGCTAGTATTGGAAATGCAGATTTCTTGGCCTGCCCCCAGATCCATGGGATTGGAAACTGTTGGGACCTGCCAAGAATCTGCATTTTAACAAGTTTCCATTTCCCTATGCACAGCAAAGCGTGAGAACTCTTCCCTTTAATCAGTTATCGCCATCATCAACTAAAAGTAGCTTAACACATGCTTCACTGGAGGCATTTTAAAAAGGCATAATTCCTACCTTCAAAACTACATTTTCTATAATTATTTTTCAAGAAAGAGATAGATGGGCATATTTTATGGAGATTTTGTATTTCATAAAAGTTGTGTTATAGGTATACATTGAGGTTATATAATTGACATACAGCTGAAGCTATGTGGAAGGATGTTTATTTCTATTTTGAGTCTTTTTGTAAGAAGTTTATAAACAAATTGTAAAGTATCATTTGTGTAAACATAAGTTTCATAATCTGATTTCATTTAAAGTGAAGTACAGTTGTGTTTGTTTTACCTTTTTTATAAGGGATATTAGGGAAAGAGAGAATTTGTAATGTACATTTCAAGAACAATTAGAAAACTAATAGAAATATTAGTTATTTAATATTAGAATTAATATTAGAATATTTAATATTCTATTAAAACTAATAGTTTTAATAGAAAACTTAAATGAATGAAGAAAGAATAAGAAAGTTTACCTCAAAACAATTAAAGAAAATTTAACGGAGCAACTAAAGGAAGATTTCTACAATTGAATTCACTGATAAAATGCTTTAACAGGACAAATAATTTAGGTTGGGCATAGTGAGATAGAAGAGGTGTAATTAAAATATTTTGACAATGGGATTAAGTGATTGAAGTAATGAATATGAAGACAGTTTCAAGAGTCATCTGAGATTAAAGAAAAGAAGAGTAAATTATGGGAAAGATGGTGGGGAGATGGTTTAATCAAAACAAAACATTGCTAGGCCTGCTATATGCATTTATTCATTTATTAGCGGTTATGCTGTTGACTTTTTTCTACGTTCTCTAACTTATGAATGCTTTATTCTTTGCCCCAAAGGGAATCTCTTAGTTATAACATTTGTTAGCTACTTTGGAGCCAAACTCCACAGGCCAAAAATTATTGGAGCAGGTTGCCTAATCATGGGAGTTGGAACATTGCTCATCGCAATGCCTCAGTTCTTCATGGAGCAGTAAGTCTAAAGCAATCATTGTTTTCTTGCCTTATCAAACAACTGCATTTCTCCCTTTATGATTACAATTATTCAAACTTAAGCTCAATTCATGGTAAATTTTTGTCTTATTTTTATTACATTCTTTTGGGATAAAATTTTAGAACACTTTTATAAATTTACTATACTAATTTATAATTTACTTATGACAATCTATGTTATGTGCGCAGTGTCAAATGAGTAATGAATGAATACCACAGATAATAAATGCTCTATCACGGTACACTGGCTGACAGATAATTGGCTCAGGAATATATTATCAACTCGAACAATTGAATGTCCAAACAGTATCTCATAGACTCTTATCAACAGAAATGGGGTGTCTGTATCCTCTAACCTTAAAGTCTACTTTTTGTGCTTTTGTTAGTACTTGCATGCAATTTTAGTAGTTCCAAATATTTTCACCTTTATGACATCATTTTCACCCTTATAGCAAGCTGCCGGGTTGGAGAACATAGTTTATCTTTTTTACTTTAGGGCTAAGGACTCCATGATTTGGAGAGTTTGGTGACTTTCTCAAGGTTAGGTGTCTTTCAGATATGAAATCAGAATCCTGAAACAGATCTTCTGACTTCTCAGGCAGCAGCCTTTGTACATGTCCATATTGCGTCTCTTTTCTGTGCTTACCTGTTGATAAGAAAAATGACTATCAAAGGGTTTTGAAGCAAGAGAATACTTTAGAAAATTATATATCAAGTGACATTTTGAATACTTTCTACTCTAGATCATTGTATTATGACATTTTAGGACTGGAGAGACTTACAATGATCTGATCTGAACTTTTGTTCGAATTCTCCAATTGCTTATATAATGATAGCCAGATTTTGACCTCCCTGGCCAATCTGTAAAGGTAGGACACAGAATCTTCTGAATGGGAGCTTTCCTATCCATTTGGATGCATTTCCTGGACACTTAATTTTTACTTGGAGAGGGATCTGTGGTTTTGGGACTTCTGCCTGCTCTGTGGACACTGAGATGGGGACATTTGAGGAAAATCTGAAAAAGGTAAAGGGAAGAGCCATGCAGATATCTGGGGAAGGAGACTTCTAGCCTAAATGAACTTTTAGCCAAATGCAATGCTTTGCAGCAGGAAGGAGTGTGGATGAACTGCAAGGAGACCTGTGTGACTAAAGCAGAATAAGCAAGGGGAAAGCACAAAAGATGAAATCTGAGAAGTAAAAGGAATGGGAGAATAGGTCAAGGTTGTTTCCCAAACTTGGATGGACATTTGAATCACCTGAGGTCCCTGGTAACCTGCAGATTGTGGTTCAGTGGCTCTGGATTTGGGGCTGAGACAGCTGATGTCTCTGGTCTGCGGACCACCCTTTGAGTAGTAAAGTTACTGAGCATTGCAAAGGCTTTAGCTTCTCCTCTCAATGAGATGGGAAGTCAGTGGAGAGTTTTGAGCACTCACATGATCTGAATTATATTTTTAAAAGATCACACTGACTGCTGCTTGGAAAATTAACTCTGGTGAGGCAAGCTTAGAAGCAGGGAGACTATTTAGGAGGCTGTCATATTTTCTACATCAGTCAAGATGGTGTCAGTCAGGATTTGAATGCAGTTCAGAACTAAAGCACCAAATTTAAAAACATTTATACCAATGGTCCCCTGTTCAATCACTTCTTTGTCTCTTCATCTAACATAGTCTCACATAGGCACAGACCACACCTATAGCTCTCATTTTACAACTAAGAAAATTGAAACCAAAAGGTTAATTTTTCTTTAGAGTGTCACTGATAGTAATTAGTGACAAAGTAACACATAAGATTCCATTTATTCAAAGTCTACATAATTATTATATTCACAGTGGTAACTCTTGACCAAAAAAATTGAGAAAGGTCAGATAATTAAAATTTTTCCAAATACTACATAATCACATTGATGCTCACTGTAATAGCCTTGAGGCATAATGACAGTCTATGGTATCTCTGTAATTATTAACAAAATAAAATTATATTTACCATGACTTCAGTGAAAAATGCTCTCCTGTGTCGCTTAAGAATTGAAAACAGTTAACCTTACTAAGTGTTATTAACCTATTTTGGTCAGGGAACCATTTGAAAAATGATAAAAACTGTGAATCTCTTCCTTAAACATTCCTATAAAAATATGCATATAGAATGTTCTTACTTTTTCAAGGGAGTTCATGAACCCATTGAAGTGTAAGTTACGCAAAACAGATACAAGGAAACGCATTTATCAACTTGAATATTTTGATAATGCAATCCATCTTTTCCTTACCATGCTGAAAAAACAGGTTTCTACTATTAATATGTCAAATATGTTACTATGATTTCTAGCCTTTGGTCACATGGTGCCTGAACAACATGAGAATCAAGATGATGTTGTGATGACTTCTTGCTAGGTTCTTCTTCCCTGTAGGCTACAAATGGAGCAGGGAGCGTGGCACATCAAGGATAGTTTGAGTGTGAAAATGGAGCTAGAGGATTGCAGACAGCGTTATCACAGTCTTACCACCAAGCATTGGCCTTTCAACCCAGCTGCCATGATAGCCTTATAGAGAGAGGAAAGAGTGGAATTAGAAGTAACTTGGAGCCAGATGAATGAACTGTAAAGGAAAAGCAGGATACCTTCTGGATAAATGGCTCAAACAGCCACGTATTATTATCTATTCTCTAGAATCAGCCTTGCAGTTGTTCTACTAAATTTACAACTCTGAATGCAGTGTGATAATGGCTATGAGTTTTTAAGTTATTGCTTTTTCTCTGACTCAGAGATAATCATGATTTTATCAAGTGTTGGATACTCTTTCACCAAGACAGAAGGTGATTTATAGTCATTGTTTTATATTAAAATGAGCCTCTGTGAATAATTCTTACTTTTTATTTCACTAATTGACTAACCCAGATATTGTATAAAACCTATGAACCAGATTTCCTGGCTACCTTTTCTATAAACTCTGCTGTACAATGCTGGTTTGCTTTGGTGATTCAGATTCAAAGACAGTTGCAAGCTCAACGAGGCACCATTTTGAGTTCCGTAACATACACAACTCAGTAGTATGGTGTTAACAAGTTCATCATGAAAAAAAACGTTCTTCTTATGCAGGTACAGATATGAGAGGTATTCTCCTTTCTCCAATTCTACTCTGAGCATCTCTCCGTGTCTCCTAGAGTCAAGCAGTCAGTTACCAATCTCGGTTCTGGAAAAATCACAATCCAAAATAAGTGATGGTAAGACGATTTTTTTTTCTTGACTAAACAAACTTTTTAAGAAGACTTTATACATACTTTAGTATGGCCAAAAATATCTATATGATTTTTGCTCTGAAAAGCTGTACTACTTAAATTGAGATATTATGATGTCATAAAAATTCCTACAATATAAAGCAGTATGTGATGAGATCTAAAGAAAATATACAGATACTCAAATAATATGGAAAGAAAGAGTATTAATTGCTGGTGACTGGGAAAATCGTTCAGTGGTTCCAAATAAGGTGGGTCTTGAAAGCTGTGTAAGACTAGTCTAGCATGTACAAATCTTAGTCCATCACTCAGATATGAAAAAAATATAATTTTTCCCCATAAGTCAATGTAAATTCTGTGTTCAGTCCTTTTTCATCAGAATGGCAAAAACTTAATCTCAATTTGTCCCTAACTTCCATCCTTTTCCCTAGGGCTTGCTTATGTTCTAGGGAGCTTACATAATAGTAGTCAGAGGGGTTACTGATGTTCCTTGTCAGCTTAGCTATCTAAAACCCTCAGGTCACAGTGTTTGGTCATCCCTGTCACCATGGGGTCAGCTTATATCCATATACATATATGTATCTTTTTAGCACAGCAGCTTTCTCTGGTTCAGAAGTGACAATCCTAGATTCACGGAACTAATTCTACTTTCTACACAAGCTAGGAAACGAATTTTGTTACTGTCTAGTGTTTCTTATGGCTGATGCATGTGGCATGCAATGCTTTGTCTGAGCCATCTTGGGAACATGGGATTCATCTCTTCTCTATCACTCTGGACATTGGAAATCCCATGAGGAGCCAAAGGCAGGGATGCTGAGCTGGGCTGTGCAGCCATTTCATAGTTGGGGTCTTGCTACCTCTCTGGGCTCTACATGGCCGTGGTGGCACAGGTTTCCTTTGCTCATAGAGTCCACACGAGTTTATTGACCGTGCTTGCCACATCTCTAGGACTCAGTAAAAGTAGGTGAACAAACCCTCTTTTTTTCCTCCAGCATCATTTGCTCCACATTCCCTCCCTGCCACCGCCCTCCTCCCCGCCCCTTTTCGCTCCCTATGTCTAACGTGGGAAATCAATTTCTATCCAGGCAGAATAGAAGCCTTTCTTTTATATACCTGCCATCGCTCCAAATCTTTTATCTGGTCCATAAAACGTTTTCACTCCCATAATATCCTCATTAATACTTTCTGTTGAGACGTCCCTTCCCCATGCAATAAACACTGAAGGTCTGGCTGCTCAAATGAAGGGAAAGGCCAAGGGACTGAAAGAAACATGGAAATGTAGGGGTGGGAAGGGGAGAACATTAAATGTGAAAAGTTTACCCTCTCCTGCTATATAAAAAGAAGGAGAAATACATTCTAGAAGAAGAGAAAAGAGGAACATGTGAAAGAGAGTAATAAATACTTTTGGGAGGACACACACAAATCAATGGACAAGAACAGAGCGCTTTTTTATGTAAGAATATAACAAATAATAAATTTAATTATGTCCATATAAAAAGGCAGGGAGCTGACTAAAGGGTTTGTAGTTTCATTTGTACACAATGTGCAATCAGTGAAGGTGTTTTGTTTGGTTTTTGACAATCAGAGAAGACTCATGATATAAATGGCAGTACAACCGGTTAGGAAATACTTAAATGTGAGTGTAAAAAAGTGAAACATAGAGTCTAGAGTCAGGGAATTAAAATGCTTTTGATGTGAAGGGACAAGTTTCCAGACAGATACAGAGCAGTAGACTCTGAATGAGGTCCTGCTCCTTCAAAGTCCTTTTCCTTAGACATAGTGGACACACAAGGCTCACCCTAAAGATGATGATAAGGATCTTCTCAAAAGTGCTCCGCACGCAGCCCTTACCTCCCCTACAACACTCCAGAGCACAGCTGTCCACAGGAATTTCTGTAATGATGAAAATGTTCTATATCTATGTCCTATAGACATATACAATATAGTAGCCACTAGCCACATGCGACCATTGGGTATTTGAAATATAGCTAGTGTGACTGAGGAACTGATTTATTCATTTTATTTAATTTTAATTAATTTTAATCATAATTGCCACATGTGACTTCTGGTTACTGTATTGGAATGCCCACCTCTAAGGTGTCTACACTTACCTACTATAAGACCTCCCTACCGACAAGCTTCTTAGAATTATACAATTGCTAGGGCTAGAATTAACATTACAGTTAACTGTCAATAAAGGAATTCACATCATATTTGGGGGAGCATAATAGAATTCCAGAGAAGATACGTGAAAATTCCATGATCACTTGGCTGCTTTTCTAGAAGAGGCAGAATCAAGATAAAATCCTGTCACGCAGTCTGATTCGCTTGCCCAAAGGTGTTCACATCTGCTCTTCACATAGACCATTCTTCACAGACAAAAATTATTTTAAGGGTTATTAATAGGTGAAAACAGCTCCTATCTCATAGGATTGTTACGATTCCATTTAAAAATGCCAGCAAACCACTTATCCCAGCATGTGGCAGACAGGGAGCTTTCCCAAGTGGTGACTGTTAGAGGTTATAGACACTACTGATTTTATTAAAGTAGCTAAACTCTTCAAAGCTGTATTTTATTTATGATGGGGCTAATTTTCCTATTTCACATGATTATATTAAGACATTAATTTTATGAAAGCATTTAAAAATAATTAGCCTCAAATCTTACCTCAAAAATACTGCCCAAAAGGTTCTTTCTGTTGGAATTGCTATACTGCTAAAGCACATAGGGTTTATAATTTCTATATATGTTTGTTTCTGGAGTCCTAAAAATGATTACTCACTAAAACAAATGTAGGTGTAGGCAATTGTGCCCAATGTTGGAGTATCAGCCAAATAAAAATTTGAATTTCAGAGAAAACTTGGTCAACAATAAAATTACTTGCGGTTTCTGCTGAAAAAGAGAAAAATGTAAAAATTAAGGTGAGAAAGCCTTTGTTCAAAATTTCATATTTGCCCCAGATAGGATATTGAATATTATTGAAGTGTGGGAATGCAAAAAGCTCAGTTTAGATGGAAAATAAGAAGATAGAAAGTAAGCAGCAAAGGGAAGAGGAAGAAGAAGTAATAATAGAGTTCCTTGGGGAAGTCTACAAGGGATTTACACTGACTGAAAGAAGGAAGGTATAAAACATTTTCCAAATTTGCCTAAAGTCATATCGAATTATGACTACTGCAAAAATTTTTGCATTCTAATTCAGTTTTAGACACATTGTAGAAATGCAGAACAAATATTTAACTTCGATAGCAATCTAATTTCAGACCTCTTCTTTGTTTTCCCTTTAAGAATGTGAAGTTGATGCCAGCTCTTCCATGTGGGTTTATGTTTTCCTGGGAAACCTTCTCCGTGGAATAGGAGAAACTCCCATTCAGCCTCTGGGCATTGCCTACTTGGACGATTTTGCCAGTGAAGACAATGCAGCTTTCTATATTGGTAATATTGGTAATATTGGTATATTACTTCTCTCGTCTTCTTGGGAAGCACGGTGCCTGGTTTTCCCAATTCCATGCTATAGTAAATAGGATATGGGAGGTTTTATACCTTCCATCCAATCCTTTTATTCAGCTCACACATTTCTGAAGTGCACACTTAGGATTTGGATGATGACACCTCAGTTAGCAGGATCTTTTGCATTAGGAAAGAAACACTAGGTTAAAAGAAAATAACTGGGGGCTCAAATGCAATGACATATGACATTGTGAAAGTATCTTCGTGGGCTTCAGATTTCATAGGTTCTTTTTGGTGGAATAACTATACTGCTAAAACATTTAGGCATTTTAATTTATGTTAAAATTTGCTTCTAGAGCCCTAGAAACTGCATTATATTTTATGAGCCTTCATTATTTAAAGTATCTTTTTTTTCTATGAGGGATAGGCAACGAGCACTTCTGAGATATTAATAGCAGGTAAGAATGAATAAAGAAAAGTATTTAAAAAATTAGGAGCAACACCTGAGGATATCTCATCTCTGGAACAGGTCCCAATAAATAGACCAGCAGCTAAAATCACAAGAAGCAAAATAATATTGCATAGGCAAACTCCCAAGATCAGAAACATTTAAACAGCATTTACTGGGGTCTCTTACATTGTGAGATTAAGCCAGGAACTAGAGCTCTGGGGATGACTAAGACTTATTCTTGAATTCTTGGAGTCCTGATCTTTCGAAGGCCTTGCCTTCAGGGACAGAGAAGCCAGATTTAAATTCATTGAGGGGCTCCAGCTAGGTCCACTGCATACTCCTCCCCTGGCTGTGCTCTGCAGAACTCCCAAGTGTGCTGATCATACCCAGGCAGGCTACAGTGAAGAACAGAGTTCTCGCTGTAATGGAAAACTTCAGTATAAATCAGGAAGTAGAATTGGAATTAAATGCTCCATCATACTCTAGGAACTGGAGGAAAAGTGGCAGCCAGGAGAAGCATGTGGGTGCCCAAGTGTCCCCTTTCTTTCCAGGAACTTCTTTCCAAGCTTGATTTCTTTGCCCTCTATTCTAGAAAGAATATGGTAACTACTGTCTACTCCAATTTTTATAATTTAAGTTAACTTTCCAGGGATACATATGTTTTTAAGCTCTGTGGCTAAATGAAAGGCAGATGGGAGACATTTTGAATGGAAGAGCTACCTTATGGTTACTAGACATGATATTCCTTAGGCCATCTGTACCACTTACCTGTGAAGGCTACCGTGGCTGGTCATGAGGGTTTCAGACAGCACTTTTCCTGCTACAAACTCTAGCTCCTTCGCTATCTGCATCCGGGTCCTGCACAGGTTCTGCTGTCACAAATGATCCCCCAGAACCTCAGAATGAGTGGACACCCTTTTTCACTAAGGTAGAAGAAATCAATTTGAATGTCAAGACAAGTCTTATGCTTAATTGTCCATAAAAAAATTTTGAGGCCGGGCGCAGTGGCTCATGTCTGTAATCCTAGCACTCTGGGAGGCCGAGGCAGGCAGATTGTTTGAGCTCAGGAGTTGGAAACCAGCCTGAGCAAGAGCGAGACCCTGTCTCTACTAAAAAATAGAAATAAATTAATCGGACAACTAAAAATATATAGAAAAAATTAGCTGGGCATGGTGGCGCATGCCTGTAGTCCCAGCTACTCGGGAGGCTGAGGCAGAAGGACTGCTTGAGCCCAGGAGTGTGAGGTTGCTGTGAGCTAGGCTGATGCCACGGCACTCACTCTAGCCAGGGCAACAGAGTGAGACTCTGTCTCAAAAAAAAAAAAAAAAATTTTAAGAGACTGTCAAAGTTAGTGCAATTTTAATTTTTATCAATGGGCAATCTAATCCTAGGGAGTAAAGTTTGCTTCATTTTAGAAAATTAACTTCTTCAGTGTTTTGGTGTTTTTTTTCTTTTTTATTAAGAGGTAATTAATGCCTTAAAAGCATTCATCCTTCTCTCAAAGCAGAAAAGCAGTTATTTCTTGATTCGATGTGGTTAAAAAATTAACACATTAAATGCAAGCAAATGAGGAGTTCAAACATTTTGAGCCACTAACTGGATCTCGCTTACATTTCTTGTTTAAAATTTTATTAATGTATCAAAGCAAAGAAATGGCAGCTTTATTTTTGTTTTTTGTTTTTTTCTTGGTGCAGGGTGTGTGCAGACAGTTGCAATTATAGGACCGATCTTTGGCTTCCTGTTAGGCTCATTATGCGCCAAACTGTATGTTGACATTGGCTTTGTGAACCTAGGTAAGGGAGCTTATTTTTATTTACTTTTTAATTTCAGTTACTGTAACTTTTTTAATGGGGACAGTGTGAAAAATATCAAATTGTCTTTTTATAAGATGATATAAGCAAATGGAAAAGCATATTGTGCTCATGGATTGGCAGAATAACTGTTGAAATGTCCATACTGTCAAAAGTGATTTACAGATTCAATGAAATCCCCATCAAAATACCAATGTCATTTTTCGCAGATCTAGAAAAAATAATTCCACACTATGTTTGGAACCAGAAAAGAGCCCAAATAGCCAAAGCAACCTTAAGCAAAAGGAACAAATCTGGAGGCCTCACTTTACCAGACTTTAAGCTATAGTAACCAAAACAGTATGGTATTAGCACAAAAACAAAGAGACAGAGATCAATGGAACAGAACAGAAAACTCAGATATAAAACCATACATATAATGCCATCTGATCTTGGATAAAATAGATAGCAATGTATACTGGGCGAAAAAATCCCTATTCAATAAATGGTGCTGGGAAAATTGGATAGGCATATGTAGAAGATTGAGACAGGATCTGTATCTCTCACCACTCACAAAAATTAATTCACAATGGATAACAGACTTAAATCTAAGACATGAAACCATAAGAATTCTAGAAGAATATGTTGGAAAAACTTCTAGATATTGGCATAGGCAAGGAGTTTATGAAGAAGAACCCAAGGGCAATCACAGAAACAACAAAAATAAATAAATGAGACTTGATTAAATTAAAAAGCTTCTGCTGATGACACAATCAACAGAGCAAATAGACAACCTGCAGAATGGAAGAAAATATTAGCTTGCTATACATTTGATAAAGGGCTAATCAGCAGAATATTCAAAGAACTCAAGCAAATCATCAAGAAAAAAGCAAACTACCCTATTAAAAAGTGGGCAAAAGACATGAGCAGAAGCTTTTCAGAAGAAGACAGACTATGGCCAATAAACATGAAAAATGCTCAATGTCTTTAATCATCAGAGAAATGCAAATCAAAACCACAGTGAGATATCACCTAACCCCTGTGAGAATGGCTTTTACCAAAAAGACCCAAAACGATAGATGCTGGCATGGATGCAGAGAGAAAGGAACACTTATATACTGTTGGTGGGACTGTAAACTAGTACAACCACTATGGAAAATAGTATGGAGATTCCTCAAAGAAGTAAAAGTAGACCTACCATTTGATCTAGCAATCCCACTACTGAGTATTTACTCAAAAGAAAAAAAGTCACTTTATCAAACAGACACTTGCACTCGGATGTTTGTAGTAGCACAACTCATAATTGCAAAGATGTGGAATCAACACAAGTGCTCATCAACTCATGAGTGGATTAATAAAATGTGGTATATGTACACCATAGAGTACTACTCAGCCATAAAAAATGAATTGATACCTTTTGCAACAATCTGGATGGAACTGGAGACCATCCTTCTCTGTGAAGTATTGCAAGAATGGAAAAACAACCACCACATGTACTCGCTATTTAATTGGAACTAACTGATCAACACTTGTGCGCACAGATGGAAGTAAAACTCAATGGAAATCCTGTAGGTGGGAGGAGAGAGAAGGGATGGGTGAAATCATACCTAACGGGTACAGTGTGCACTATCTGGGTGATGGGCACACTTATAACTTTGACTCAAGCAGTAATAAAGCTATCTGTGTAACAAAAACATTTTTAACCTTGTAATATTCTGAAATAAAAAATAAAAATAAATAAATAAATAAAATGAAAATAAAATGGTAGGGTAGTAATCTTCCAATAAATGCAAATAATCCATGGCAATTTTATTATTGATATAATCCTCACATGCATTAATAAATGGAATATGAAAAATAGGTGGTGATTAAAACTGGATGACCCACAACATGTTATTAAGGTGTATCCTTTGTCACTTCTGGTTTGCCAGTTCAAATCATCCCAGCATAGTTAAGACTGAAAACTGCGACTCCTTGTTGGCTCTAGTTGATATCAGGTGTGTCAACATTTACTACAATTACATCAATTGATAATGTGGGCATTTGCCAGAAAGACCAAGAATTGAAAGCCTTCTGGCAACCAAATGTCCCTTCTTTTGTTTACTGTACAAATCTTTTTTAGGTGGATGCATATTATGGCAGGGCTGGCTTTCTTTCCAAGAGATTGCTTGTGTAGGAAATACATGAGGGGCCCTGAACTTTCTATAGCTGTTCATTTGTTTCTGTCTCTGTCAGATGCCCCTCCTAGAAACAGATTATACTCATCTTTTTTAAAAAGAATTTCAAGAAGTCAGTTATAAACAAGAAAATAAGTTTCACTAAAAAAAAAATAAATCTGGAATTGCATTTTGAAGTTATCATATGTGAAAACAGAATGCAAAGTTCTCACGTATTTTAAATCAAATAACCTGTAAGACACATTTCAAAAATTTCATTTATTCATTAATTATTGCCCCCCCCAAATTATTTTATATTTATTCTATCCCAGGTGCTATTCTATAGCACTAAACAAATAGTTGAGTTCCTTGACTTCATAAAGGTTAAAATCCACTTGTGAAGACTGATGTAGATAAGAAATCATAGACGTGATGAGTGGTATAGAGGAAAATTGTTAAGGGGAAGCAATTAACATGCAGTAATAAACTAACATAAACATCTTACCAAGTTTAATGCAGTGGCAATTGAGCATACTTGTCAGGAGACATGTTTATTTTGTTCTCATAGAGTGTGGTGGAGATATATTGATTTGTTTTATAGATTCTTATACAGAAAAAAAAACCCACTTAGATTAATTCAAAAACCATCAATGATTACTCTTTGGTCAAATGAGAAATGGTGTCAAAAATAAAGTTTTTATGACACATGAGATATTGAAGTTTTATTTACATATACAAGTCTTGCTTCAGCCCTAGAATAGCTCGGAAGTATTATTAATCATCATTTAATGAAAAACATTCTGCTGATTTAACCTCAGTGAGTCCTAAATTTGCTATCAGTATAATGTGAAGTTTGCACAAGGATTGGACTGGAGGGTGCAGGGCATAACTCTTTCTTCAAGTAAAATCTTAGACGTTCAACACGTAAATCGAATGGAAGTGGTACTGATACGGAGTAGCTGGCATATGAGGTTTTGAGCCCTCATAATTCTCCCTCGCATGTTGCCTTCCTTCTGCCAAGGGTCCCTCTGCAGAATCCCAGAGCACAGTTTGAAAATCTCTGCCGGCATTTAGATTCTATGTTTTTAAAGTAGTGAACAAAAGCAAGTGTCTTGCTCCAGAAACATCCCTTTTCCTTCAACAAGAAAGATAAGGCAGGCATAGTTTGTATTCTTGTGTTTCATTTCATTGCATTTCTCAGATACTGTGTTTTTTACAACTGGAAGGTTTGTGACAACCCTCCTCGAGCAAGTCTATTGGGGTCATTTTTTCAACAGCGTGTGCTCACTTTCTGTCTCTGTGTATTTTGGTAACTCTCACAATGTTTCAAATTTTTTGTTATTGTTATCTTTTATGGTGGTCTGTGATCTCTGATCTTTGATGTTACTGTTGGAATTGTTTTGGAGCATCACAAACCATGCCCATAAAAGATGTAAACTTAATAAATGTATGTGTGCTGACTGCTCCACTGACTTGCAGGTCTCCTGTCTCTTTCCCTCTCCTAGGGCTTCTCTATTCTCTAAGACACAACAATACTGAAATCAGGCCACTTAATAACTCTACAATGGCTTCTAAGTGTTCAAGTCAAAGGGTCATTTTAAATCAAAAGCTGGAAATGATTAAGCTTAGTGAGTCAGGCAGGTTGAAAATCAAAATAGACTGAAAGCTAGGCCCGTGCACCAGTCAGCCAAGTTATGAATGCAAAGGAAAAGTTCTTGATGTAAATTAAAAGTGCTACGCCAGTGAACACATGAATAATAAAAAAGTGAAACAGCTTTATTGCTGAGATGGAAAAAGTTTTAGTGGTCAGGATAGATCAATCCAGCCACATTTCCTTAAGCCAAAACCTAATCTAGAGCAAGACTCTAACTCTCTTCAATTCTGTGAAGACTGAGAGAGGTAAGGAAGCTGCAGAAGAAAAGTTGGAGGCTGGGAGAGGTTGATTCATGAGGTTTAAAGAAAGAAGCCATCTTCATAACATAAAAGTGTAAGGTCAGGCAGTGTAAGGTCAGTGCTCATGCAGAAGCTGCAACAAGTTATCCAGAATATCTAGCTAAAGTAATTGATGAAGGTGGCTACACAAAACAACAGATTTCCAGTGTGGACAAAATAGCCTTCTGTTAGAAGATGTCACCTGGGACTTTCATAGCTAGAGAGAAGTCAATGCCTGGCTTCAAAGGACAGGCTGGCTCTCTTGTTAAGGGTTAGGGCAGCTGGTGACTTTAAGTTGATGCCAATGTTCATTTATCATTCTGAAAATCATATGGCCCTTCAGAAATATGCTAAATCTATTCCACCTGTGTTTTATAAATGAAACAGCAAAGTCTGGATGATAGCACGTCTATTTTTAGCATGGTTTACTGAATGTTTGAAGCCCACTGTTGATAACTACTGATCAGGAAAAAAGATTCCATTCAAAATATTACTGCTCATTGACAATGCTCCTTATCACCCAAGAGCTCTGATGGAGATGTACAAGGAGATAAATATTTCCATACCTGCTAACACAACATCCATTCTGCATCCCATGGATCAAGAAATAATTTCAATTTTCAAGATTTATTATCTAAGATATGAATTTCAGGAAGCTATAACTGCCATAGATAGTGATTCCTCTGATGGGTCTGTGCAAAGTAAATTGAAAACGTTCCGAAAAGAATTCACCATTCTAGATGCCATTAAGAACATTCATGATTCATGGGAGAAGGGCAAATATCAACATGAATAGGAGTTTGGAAATTAATTCCAGTCCTCATGGATGACTTTGAAGGGTTCAAGTCTTTAGTAGTGGAAGTAACTGCAAGAAAGCTAGCGAGAAAACTGGAATTAGAAGAGGACCCCAAAGAGGTGACAATTGTTGCAATCTCAGCAATTTAAAACTTAATAAAAGTAGAGATGCTCCTTATGAATGAGCAAAGAAAGTGGTTTTTTGAGATAAAACCTACTCCTGGTGAAGATGCTGTG